>JARQWZ010000265.1:667500-683600 GCA_033150135.1 Gobio occitaniae | reverse complement strand
GCAGTTTCTTTGCAGACATCTTTTTACTGTTTATTTGCGTCTTTGTTTTTTTGATGTTTCTCTACAGTAAGTGCAGTCTGAGCCAAGTTTTTTTTGTCTCTATTATGGCTTTAAAAAGAGAAAGATGACACGGGGCTGTTTTTTCTCAGTCAAAAAATCTCTTTGTTTTTATTGTTTCTTTTTAGTTCAGCCTTTTTTGAACGATTCAGTGAGTTAAAGCGGTCTTGTTTCTGGCACGCTGTTGCAGGTGTGCACATGCTCTCTTTATCATTTATTTAGCTTCGTTTCAGATATGAGAGGAATGTCTACCACTGCTCGTCTGCACGGCGCTGTGGTGAAAACAGATGTGTTGTAATTTAGGCCTTAATTTATGAGAGGCAGCTAACTGGGCAGCCCTGACAAGTCCAGGAGTATCTGTCACTGCTCTGACCACAAGATTTTTTGTTTGCCGGTGAAATGCAAGTGTTTAAAACATTTATATCAACGTTTTATACATTGTTGAGCACTTTGGACTCATTCTCTGGGCTCCTTGATGCTCATGTGGAGATGCAGGTTCCAATCTGCCTGTTGTTGTGTCCCAATGGATTTTATTAAATGTTTGAAAAACTTTTTATGCATTTAATTTAAGATTGTAATAAATACAATCTTTTGACAATATACAATTTGGCGATTGTCACACCATCCAGCCCTTCTACGCCCAATAGTTTCCTGTCTCCTTTCAGCTGTCTCTGTCGATAGAAAGTATGTAAAACTTCAAAATAATAGCAATATATAAACATATTATGTGTGTTGTATTTGTTTATCGGTATTGTGAACCATCCTGAGTTCAGTAAAAATAAGTAACGAATAAAAATGAATAAATAAAATTGCGGGTCATGATTGAAGTGAGACAGACACGCCGTCTGCGGACAGCAGACAGGAGACGAGGCTTTATTGGGAGGCTCATTAAGGACAGTGCAGCGACGTGGAGAAAGAAGCGAGCGCTTCACTGGCCTGTATCCCTTTGAACACCGGCCTACTCTTATCTACGACATGCTCCGTTCCTCCGTAACAAGACATTTTTCTTCACACAACGGATTTTTTTCCTTTCTCCTCTACCTCTGATGCGAACAGAGAAAAAGCTGAGATGTCACCCACTATCCTTAAGATGCAGAGTGCCTTTTTATCCCTTTTTCCCCAGCACCTGTTGGAAAGCCCGGAGACTTTCACCCGTCTCCATTTTATTTCCCCCCTATTGTAAACGTAAACATTAATTGGACGTTTTTTTAACGCTGTCTCCACCTTGTGTTGAGATACCACATAAGATCTGTTACGGCAGCACAGCTGTTTTACGAGTGTTTTCGAGGAGCATTCCTTAATCATAGTGTCAGACAAACGGATGAATGCTCTGAGTGGGTTTTTTATGTGCTCCATAGTTTGCAGGTTATTGAAAAGACCACTGCCTCACCATGAACCGCTCTTTGGCAATAGCTCTGCGATACTGTGTTAATTATGACATGCACATGCATGATGCCAAGAAATAATCCCTCTGGTAATTAAGACCAGTTTACGCTATATAAAACTGCTGTATTTTTATGCAGTGTTTATGAACTGATCTTGCAGAACTGTTTTGTATTCAAGCATTGAAATGCATGTGTCTGTCAGCCGTGATATGGTTTGGGTCCAGAAGGAAGCAAACCGATACCACATGGCTAATGTAATGTTATTGGACGCCTCTCATCCAGATCAGCTGTAGTGAACTCTTGTCTTTTTTATATAAAAAAGCAAAGCTAGCTGTAGTGCGGCACTGGTCCAGGAAGTGGAATCATGCTCCACCTTATGTGGCCCGCACGTCTGGAGGGCCTACCGCAAACTAAAAACATTAGATCATTTTAACATCGAAGCTTTTTTCAAAATATTATGGTTGTGCTATAATTTTATAACCAGTTTGTCTGTGTGTCTAATTACCCTATTAAACCCCAGCCTGCCGCTGGGTGTTCCTTTATAAACGTTTGGTTCTTCTGGTTCCTCAGCTACTATTAGCTCGTACGCCTTTTGGAGGACTTCCCAGTATGCTAATTTGAGCTCAGGATGTGCAAGCCACGCTGGCTGCCTGTCTACCCGCTGCCTTCTCCTTTAATTGTTATATCTTCTCGCCGTTAATATGAGCAAAAAAGAGAGGCTTCTGCCATGCACGGCACATCAAAGACTACCACCCCCCAGATCTACAAGTTGGCCGTCTCTTTGAGCACAGGCTCTGGAGATGTGTGCCGATTCCCGGCTGGAATGGGTTTGATGGTCTAATTGTAGCCACCGGTGAACACAGCTGCATATCACAGAGAGCCTGGATCCAGTGGAACAAGCTTCATAGATGGAGCAGAACAAACCTACAGTAGGTGTTAAAGTTCCTTCTGCTCCACCTGCCCATTTATCACATGGTCCGTGCCATATATTATTGACAGTGCAGAGCAGAATGATTCCATCCCACACATCACAGGGGTAAACTGCCATCTTCCTCTTCTCTCTGCTTCTGTCTTCTGGCCTTTTCCATCAACCTGTCATTCTCTTTTCTACCCTGCTTTTCTCCACATCCACTATATTCCCCCTCACCTCCTCTGACTAAGGATAGGAATGCCACGTATTGATTCTGGTTTCTTTGATTCTATTGTTTATTTGCAATCAAATAGTCAGAGTTGCATACCGGAACCGTATTGATTATTAGCCGATATTCAAGATATTTTTAAATGCATCTCTATTGGTCGATATTTCATGTGGCTGTTTAATCATGCATGCTCATTCTCAAAAATGTAGATCTTTTTTATCATCTGACTCTCTCATACAGTTAATCTTAAAATATAAAAAATATGTTAAAACACACTGTTAAATGAAATGCTTAAACTTAATAGTAGCATTTCAATGATTCATAAATTTTATTTTTTATTTTAATAAAATAATTAGTGCTAGGCAATCGATTAATCGTTTGAGTTTACATAATATATGTGTGTTCTGTGTATAATTATTATGTATGTATGTATAAACACATGTATATTTACATATACTGTATATATATTTATATAATTTATCTTATATTATACATATCAAATTCTTCTTAAATATATACATGCATGTGTGTATTTATATTAACGTACATAATAATTATACACAGAACACACACATATATTATGTAAACACAAACTTTTATTTTGGATGCGATTAATCGATTGCTATAATATGTAATTTTAGCATCAGCCATTAATGTTGTACAGTGTTTTTGTACATTGTTCTGTGCACATCAATAAAAAAATACAGGCCTTCAAGAACCAAACATTTAAAAAAAAAAAAATTCAGTCGCCATATTTTTTTTAATGGAATTTAATTTTTTATAAAATTTAAATTCCCAACACTCTGTTCCCCGTAGTTTCTGAATAGCTCCTTATGTGACTGTAAGCAGTTGTCTGCAGTTAACCACAGTGCAGTAGCCAAACGTATTCTCTTTGTGTCCGGCAGGGAGGCATATGAATGGGCAGCTCTGAATTTCTTCATGATTTACCCCTCAGCACGTGTTAATGTTGCGCCTCTCTAAAGACCACGCTGACCACACCAGGTCAGGGTCCCTTGCCACGGGGCTTCGGCCAGAACAAAGGAATCCACACCGACACTTTCCGTCTAGCACCGCTGCTTCCATGCCGACTACCAGCACAGCTATTCTAGTGGTGATCAAAAAAAGATCTCCTCAGCTTTGAACTCTTCCCTTTTTTTTCGGCTAAGCATCAAAAAGAAATCAATAGACGAAACTTTGGAGCGCATGTATCAGTTTTTCTGTTTCTTTCTTCCCCTCCGCCTTCATCGTTTGTACATTCCGCCACTAGAGTAAAAGCCAGTTAAAAGAGGACTGGCGGTAAAGATGACACTGTTGCGGATGCGGTCCGCACTGGGAAAGGCCTCGACTGGGAGAAATCAATTCGGGGGGGGGGGTTGCTCGCACTGAAGAGGGTGATGCAGATTCTGTTTTTAGACTGAAATGATAGATAGGTTCCTGGTACCTAGAGACAACACAATACGTTTGAGGGTGTACAGAAAATATGAAGCGCTTTGGTGAGGCGTAGTTTGTGCTGTTAAGATTTGTTTTATCCAGCTGTGAGGAAGTACATGTAGCTGTCTCTCTGAGCTTTTTGTGCCGTTGAACTGAAAGCGCTTCTCGTGGCATGTGAAGGTCTCTGATGGGTTGGAGTTAGGGTCGGGTCAGGATCCTCTGTAAAGGATGGCTGTGTTAAAGCCAGAGAAAGTTAGATGAAGACTTTGTGTCGTAATGAAGTTGTTTGGAATATAGCATAAAAACACAAAATTATGGATTACACAAGTTTGAGATCAAAGTTTTTTTTTTTTTTTTAAGAAATTCATACTTTTACTCACCAAGGATGCATTAAATGGATCAAAAGTGACAGTAAAGACATAAATACATTTCAAATAAATTGTTATTTTGAACTTTCTATTCATCAAAGTATCCTGATGGCAGTTTTTTTTTAAAGCAGAACAGCTGTTTTCAACATTGATAAAAAATGTTTCTTGAGCACCAAATCGGCATATTAGAGTGATTCCTGAAGGATCATGTGACACTGGATGACTGGAGTAATGATGCTGAAAAATGTGCTTTGTTATCACAGGAATAAATTACATTTGAATATATATTCAAATAGAAAACAGTTATTTTAAATTGTATATAATATTTCTAAATATAACTTTATTTTTGATTTGACTTTGTGAGCATAAGAGACTTCTTCAAAATGTAGACCCCAAAACTTTTAACCGGTTTCTAAATTTGAGTCCATTATTTTGTCAATAATACTTGTAACATTTCTAAATTTGCTGTCAATGAATCCAAGGATTCCAGACCATAAATCTATTCACAAAAGACAAAATGTTCTAACTGCTCCTTTCCATACAATGAAAGTTGTACAAGTTTATTTCTCTGTCTTTTTGGAGCTTAATAGCTGTATGTCAGTCACCATCTACTTTTACTGTAGATGTGATTAAAAGTGAGGGTGAGTAGATGACAGCTTTCGTTTTTGGGCGAGCTATCCCTTTCACATCTAACAAATGTATCCGCCGAGAGAGAATTAGTTATTTTTGCAACACGCAGTCATTACATTAGAGAATCACACTAGACAGAATGAGGAATGTCTGAAGGTCAGTGTGTCAGCGTCACTGTGTGTGCTTGTCTGTTTGTGCGAGTGCGTGTGTATACGCCAGAGAGCGTGATGCACGGCGTCGCGCTGCAAAAGGGGAAAAGATGTCTGCAGCGAGCATTCTCACTTTTCACTTTTATTGTTGTGCTTCCTGTTTGAAAGCCATTAAGGAGAACGGTTTCCTTACAGAAAGGGGGAAAAAAGACTCCCGTCTTTTTGAAACGTGTCCAAGCGCAGTGCGGAGAAGAGGGGGATGATAGCGATCAGCTAACAGCCCAATAACAGGAACACAAAGAGGAAAATGCTTCACTCTCTCACCGCTCCCTGCGAACGACAGATTGATACAGGCTGGTTTTTGATGCGCTGATGAATGCCGAAGGGATGTTGCTTGTTATTTGTTCCGTCACAGCTGTAGCTCACTTGTCATGCGCCAAGTATCCCAGCGCAAGCTCACGTGACTAAAACCCCAGAATGCATTGTGACATCTGCCCCTGCCATTTTCATCAAAAGGCCGGGCCGCGCTATTAGTATTTTTGGGTGTTTCCTTCAGTTTTATTTCGCTCTCTCTTTATCAGCGAAGTGGAATTGGGGTTGAGCTGTCTTTCATAAAGGATCTCGGTCACGATATTGATCAGATTTACGTATTCAGCACCGAAAGGGTCTTGTGCCCTGCGGTATCTAGCCGGAGGGAGAGTTCAGAGTACTTATCTCGCGTCGCACAAGTAAAGCCCTGAGTGCAGTGACCTCTAACGTTTGCATTCGCTTGCCTTTCATTTGTACCGTCCCTTTGTATGGGGATCTCTGGCTTTACCCTGGTGACATCGCCGGGGTGTGTGAGGTCACCTGACCCTTTGACCTGTCCCCAATTTCAGAGGCTCGGAAAATAAAGAAGGCCTCTCAGATAAAAATGATGGGCAGTCGTGCATCTCGATAATATCTCAATTATTATTTTCAATTAAAATTTCCCATTTCAAGGTTGGGAATATTACATTATATCAATATCTGGGTCACAATAATATGTAATAATCTTGTTTAGTTATTCAAAGTCAGTATGGCATTCATCTCTCATTTGTCATTTATTAAACTTTTTCTGGTTATTGAGCAATATGTAGCAATCTCTCTCTCTATTACCTTGATTGTACTTACAGAGTAAGTCATAATTTATTCCTTTTACTGTGTCTGAATCGGTTTGATTTAGCAGTGCTGAACTCGACTTCTGTGCGTGTGTGCGCTCCGCTCACTGGCCCGCAGCCTGGCCAGGCTTGTAGCTCTTAATAAAAACCACAGACTGTAATTGGACTTAATTGCACCCTTCGGGCGTCATAAGCTCAAGTGTTACTAAACAAACTGCAGGGTCTGGAGGCCGGCACGCTGCATTTGCCACAGCGTTCCACCATCTTGCCGCGTGCGTGTATGTGTGCATAATGTGTAGCATGAGCCCAGAAGAGTGTTTGTTTGTGGCCGCTCAATGAGTTTAGACTTGTCGTGTGCCACTGCTACTGGAGGACGAGGATTATATTCTTCCTTCGCTGTCAGCCAGCAGAACAAGAGTGCACAGGTCTAAAATGATTCACACATTCACTTTCACATGTACTCACTCTGCTGGTGTGTCAACCAGGGAGAAATCACCCACCGGTGAACCCGGTTCAGCCTTCTGCGGTTAAATATCGCCTGCCAGGAACATTTAAGGAGGGTGTTGATGATGTGTGCCTTGCCAGGTGCTGAAATACTTGTCGGTCTTAAGACTGTAGGCCCTAGCAGTGTTGGGAAGCTACTTAGAAGCTTGAAGCTACAAGCTACGCATTGTTTGAAGCAATTCAACTTTAGTTAGACTACTCTTTTGAGACTTGAAACTTTTGAGTCTTGAAATTACATATAATAATGTAATGAATGTATGCATGTATTTATATACACACACATACACACTAGTATTTATTTATAATATACTTGGCAAAAAGATAGTAATGAACAACAGCATTTAAATGAATATTTCACTTTTAAGAACAAGACCTAAAATGCTAAAAGATGTCAGTGTTTTTTATGTTAATTGACCTATTGAGGCGAACGATTTGAACAAACTGATTATCTCAAATTAATCAGGCTTACCTACCACTAATTGTTGGCAAAATTAGCTTAAAAACCGCTAAGCTTCAATTACAAACTCAAAAAAGGGGTTAGTTGCATCACCACTTTTAGTTAGTACCTTTTCAACACAGGTCCCTAGTTCTCTTAGTGACATGAGTGTGTATGAGTGTTAGATTCTGTTCTGCAAGTGTTTTTGTGTGTTTGCGTGCAGATGCTCTCCTTTAGGCCATGCGTGAGGTGCGGCGGGCCGTTCTCGTGGGGGGGCTCTCAGGGGTCACTGCACACAATCGATTGAGGGATCCAGACCAAATTCAATCATTGAAATGGCAAGGCCAGCCGTGTTTCAGAAGCACCGCTGACCCCGAAACCGGGAGCCAGAGGAGAGTGGGATAATCACTGTGAGAGTGCCATGTTCCTTTAGCTGTTCGATCGGCCATGCCACACGGCCATCGCACCCCGCCGACAACGTGCCGCCGCAGAGCGTTCGCCGTCTGTTATCAAGATTTCCCAGATTTACGTGTGGACAAAGACTCCATCTGCCTGCACGAAATGCATATTCATTTCTCTGAAATGGAGACCATTAGAAGTCGTCTTTGAGGCCGCTGAGACTATGCTGGGCATTGTTAAGGAGATATTTTACCCCAAAATTCACTATATCATACACTTGTGGAAATGTTTCAACTGTTTTTGTCCATACAATGAAATTCCTGGGGGTCCAAACATCATTGACTTTCATTGCGTAGACAAAACATCAATGAGGCATTTTTCTAAATATTTTCTTCTGTGTTTCACCGAAGGGATGCAAATCTAACAGGTTTGCAATGACGTGAGGGTGATTTTTGGGTGAACTATCCCTTTAACGCTACACTGGCTCGTCCAGTGGTGTGAATTTGAGGACGGGAGTACCTGTTTGTCCAGCCAGTGGCAGACAGGTTAAGAAAATCTGTTGTGTTTTGAATGCAACTTCATTCGGTGACGCTAGTGGCACAGAAATAACATGCTTCAGCTTTCTTGAAGCTCAGAGCGAGGTGTGTAATCTCAAATGCTGTCGGCAAACACAAACCATAAAGTTTGCAAGGCTCTCATTTAAGGAGGCCTTGTACAGAAGCGCTGGAGCCCGTGCCTCCCCTGTGGAGGGAAAAAACAGAACACATAATTAAGATATATAGCCTGGCTGGGTCAGAATATAGCCATAGACTTAAAATATAGTGAAGCAGACAAGTCTCCGTTAATCAGTGGTTTGTGGTTACTGTTTGAAAAGCGACGTATATGAGGCTGCTCAGAGTTTGTGTGCGTATGTGTGTGTGTGAGGGGGTGTCTTCTTGTTTTAAACGGTCTGCGCAGCTATAAAAAGATTTGGAGGAGGCAGGCATGTGTGTGTGAGGAGTCCACTGTGAGACAGGCACTGTGTGCGTTTATGACTGGGCACACAGCTCTATTTGCGTCTGCTTGTGTATGTGCTCTCCCAGGTTGCTCCACGGTCAGTGACCCGTAAACTCTCCCTCTGTTCCGCCTCCTAGTCTGGACTCCCGCTGTAATATATGATCTGGGCAGGTGTGTGTGTGTGCGTGATAGCATCCTCCAGTGGCCCAAGAATTATCACATTTCCTTCTGCACACTCAACTCAGTGTTTTGTCACCCACTAATGATGACTATCCATCAATCAGAGGGGCGGAGCTGAGGAAATGAAGATGGATTGAATTAGTTTTTGGTGAAATGGTTGGCTATTGAGCAGCCCCGTAATTACTCTGTCAGGAGAATTGAACCGTATCAGCGAGAGGCTAACCTTAACACTTTCACCCTACTGTTAATTACGGGGACTCTTATACGGGCAGATTCACCTCATGTCTCTCCTAATAATAAGTGAATAATACTGATGGCGTAACAAGAATTTGATGGGTCTTGGTGCAAAAATCCTCAGCATATATTATTAACGTTGAGGAATTAAAGTAATTTTTAAGAGAAGGGTCCATATTAATAATAGGCTAAGAATTTAAAGACAATTTTGGTCGTGGATATTTATTATCATTATTAATATTATTATTGATATTATTATCGATAATAATGTTAATGAATGGAAGTTAGTTATTGTAGGAGAAGGCCTATATACTTCTTTTCATAGCTCCAGTCTTTCATTTAGTTTTTACAGATCATCTTTTTGATCATTATTGAGTGTGCAATAGAACATTTCATCAGTAACATTTGCCAGTTACTATTAATAGCTACTTTAATAACTATTAATATTTAGCTGTTAAATAGTAATCTTCATTGCATCATTGCCTCACTGAATCGGTGCAGTTATGCAGTGTGTTGTTGACAAAGGGAAATTTCAAAAGATGGAAGGGGAGTATTTGACTGGAAATGTGTCATTTAAATGAAAAGGACTTTTATTCCCTCTGCACATAACAAATAACAGTGTGGAGAAGCGTCCTAGTGCCACAGCGGCAGAGAGAATGCCCTCATGCTAATCGTACATGCTGCACTCTCCAGATTAATTGTCCTTGACAAACAAATGCTTATTCAAAAGGAAGGAGGGAAAAAAAACGTGAGAGGTCCCAATCCAAGCGTACCGTAGCATACTCTGTATACTGTGGGAAATGAAAATTGGGCTGAAGTGTTTTTAATTAAATAAGTCAGAGAAACTCCAGGAAATGGCTTAATTTCATATTGAGACACATGACTCGGGGATCTTAGCGAACCAATTAACCTCAGCGCAGCTCATTAAAAAGCTGCTTTCATGGCCAGGAGCTGGAGACTTATCTGCCAACATAGGACATGAAAGCAAATTTGTAAATCCCAAACTCTAAAAGTAATTGGAAAGGTAGATGCAAAGGGTAGTTCTAAAGTGACATGGCTGTGCTAAAATTAACTAAAAAATTAGTTATTAGAAAAGTAATGGTGGAAGGAAGCAGAACTGTTTTTTAAGGTTAAATTAGCCAAGGGATGAGTAATAACTAAATGAGAATAGGATGCCCGGACAGGATGTTATTTAAAGCGGACATCTTGTGCTGTGGCTAAATGTTTCATCCACAGGGAACTGATGATTGTGCTAATACTAATTTGTGGCACGCCCCATGAAGTCACTTAGCATTTAAGGAAAAATGCTTTCTGTGCGTTGTGTATAAATGTGTATGTTTTTTTGCTAGGTTAAATATGTTGTCTTATTTATAGCCCGCAAAAGACACTGCCATACAGCTCACATTATGTGGGTTTAGCTGAACTAGTAGGTTAGCTGAATTAGACCAGGGGTCACTGCCCTCGCGGACCCTGCTGAAACCTCATTGGGACTGCAGTGAAAGGCGTTCTTTGGACCCTCAACCCCTGTTTTTTTTTACCTCATTGAAAGTCCATTAGTGTCAGACTGGAGGACATTACCATCACCATTTTGATTATTTAGATGTAGGGTAATAATTTTTAAAGCCCAGGCCAAAATCAGACGCTGCTTCAGTACTCATTATTAAAAATAATTATTTAATGGGTTAATGACATTTGAAGATTTTTAATGTAAGGTTTGTTTTTGTGAATGCATGTGTGCGTTTCAGCATGTCGAAGTGTTAGGAAAAACCGCATTATGAAAATAATACATTTTCTGTCAGAGTCGAAGGTCAAAATACTCTTTACGTTTCTTTCAGCACTTCCTTTGAAAGATCTTCACACTGATCCCCCTTTGGTGATCAGTCATTTGATAAATGTAACCTTCTTAATACTCCGCTCCGAGGGGCAGACGGCGGACGGGGAGTGCAGACGGGCACGGGACGTGTATAGGTTACACCGCCGCAGCTCCACGACACCCATCCAGCATTCACTAGAAGGCAAATGGCATCCGAAATCTGATTAGGCCCCATTATAAAGAGTGATATTTTCATCCCGCCGATTCTCGGTACTGTGCTAGTACTCTCCACTGTTGCAGTGCCGGGAAGAGCCCAGTCCTTTGACAGATAGTAGATATCCCAACCGTCGCTTGTTTGGACATTGCTGTCTTTCACGACGTGGAAAAAACAGACAGCCGAGAAAATAGGAAGCAGCTAAATAATGTCAAAAGATCAGAAATCAATGGGCCGGAGGAATGTGATCCTACATCTCCTCTCACATGCACTCCACCAGAGTGTTTTTCCAGGGCCGCTGAAGTTGCTTGTGTTCACCCCCTTGGAGAATGTAACATAAGCACAGGGAAGCGGTGTAATAATGTTTGGCTATCAGCAAAAATAACCTTTTACTTAAAGGTTACTATCAGAAGTTTATTGAGTTACATGCTTTTTATTTACAGGGAGAAAATAAAAGGATGGAAAGCTCAATTTATTAATGCGCAGGATCAGGTTTCTTTGAATTTTGAGATACAAAAGAATAACAGTAAAACTGATCGATAGTATGACAGAAAGACCAGGAAAAAAAAAAAAAAAAAAAAAATATATATATATATATATATATATATATATATATATATATATATATATATATATATATATATATATATATATATATATATTTTGCTGTTTGCTCTATCCTTTTTATAAGGAAAACGTTATAGTCGTATGTGCATTGTGATCTGTTATAATGAGAGAGCGAGAATGCAGCACCATTACGCTTTTGTGTCGCCCGTTGAGGGCGGGAAACAGACACAGGATTACAACAACAAAAAAATCTGGACATTTCTAGGAGATAAATTTAATTTCTTTGCTATTTGGAGGTCTTCTTTGAAAATTGTAATGAACACATTCAGAAACCGGAGAATAGATTTACTCTTAGCTTCAAATAAGTCTGTGTTATCGTACTCTGTCATTCGCTCCTTCCTATTTTCGAGCTGCTAATTGATGTTTTTGATGTCGGCGAGAAAATTGAAGAAAATGTCATGTGTGAACCAGCGCGGAAGTTAATAAGATTGACTTCGTTGACGGAATTCACAATGAGCAAAGGAAAAGCGTATAATAGGGCCTCGCTGCATCGCCTATACATTTTCGGATGGGATGAAATCGACACCCGACAAGGCCCGGCGTGGAAAGATGGAACATTTGGGATGGCTATTCTTTTTCACAATGTGTTTTTTTTTTTTTTTTCTTCTTTTACGGTTTGTTTTGTTTATCTCTCTGCTCTCAGAGCATCTGACTGGTGTGCATAAGCAGCTGTGTATCCTGCAGGCTCCTGCCTCGAACCAGGCCCAACAATTCGAAGGAACCGTCTCCCAGGGATACCCTCCCACTCCAGACAATACTTATTCTTAATGCTGTTTTGAGTTTGAAAAGGCACAGGGCTTTAAGAAAGGTTAGATAAAGATATGTCTAAGAGATGCACTGATATCAGTTAGGGTCAATGCATATGCTTGGCCGATGTGGAAAAGAGCTTAAATTCAAATCCCCTTGAATAAAAGGATTGAAGCACCACCACGGTCGCTCCATCTTTAGCCATTTATCGAATGCTGGCCGAAAGCCGAATAAAATCCATTGTTCGCGACATTCGAGCGCACGTTTCTGCCGTTTTTTTGTTTATCAGCTGAGTTTCGTTTGTGCGTGAGAAATGACGAAAGTAGTTCCCTGTCATTTCAGTTTTTGTCTTTAGAAAATTGTTTTTCGTCAATCAGCAGTATGGCTAGGTGTAATGGGGTTCTGTGTTTTTAATTAGGGTGCGGATTAGCTGAGTTCGGTTCACTGGCTCTGATTATTTTTTCCCCGCCCTTTAGGGGAATGAGCTAAAACCCTAATGCGGCCAGTACCCCCAAGCGGTCCTTTTTTGAAGGCACCGAACAAAAAAAAAAAATTGTAGACTCTGCTAGTGTTCAGCCCTCCAAGGACCCACAGTAAGGGACATTATTCTCGGAATAGCCAATTAATTCCACTGGCAATGATCGGTTAGCGCTTCTCCCGGCCCTCCTCGCCCCCCGCGCTCCACTCGGCATTTGAAATGCTAACACAATGAAATATTTTTCTATTGGTTGGTGTCCCTCGGCTAAGCCACCGCCGCGGGCAGAGAATTTCATCGACTGATGAGACCAGAGGCGGACCCGATAAAAAGGTTACCTGTACGTGACATACACTCAAAATGGCTAGCGCTACCTTGAACTCGAAAGTTCTGTAACTTTTATTTGACTTTTCATCGTTATCGAGGCAGCACTTCTGCGCCCGTGGAGAGTCGAAATGAAGGACGGCTACTTGTTTGTGTCCATAGAAGCATGAAACATCCTTGCTCATATTTTTTTTAAAAGCGTTTCATCACTTTTTTGTTTTGTACTTAATCTGATTTACGCATTAGCTAGCTATTTACCCTTTTAGATAATTAGCGATGTTTAGCTTATTTGGCTTTTTGTTGTGCCATCAAAGATGTTGATCGTAAAGGAGCTTCCGAACTACCGCTTGTACGTTTTCCACACGGAAATCAGTCGCGTTAAACCTATTGTTGCCGATCGTTCGGCGTATTGCCATTGGGGCTTTGTGTTGCGGCCTGGGTGCTAAGAAAAGAGCAGTGGTGCACCTGTCATATCAACAGCTGAGGGATGGGGAGGGTGTCGAGGAGTAACGGGGAGGAGGTATGGAGTTTTTTCTCAAATTGTTAGTTGAAGTAAAAGTATGGTGTTGGAAACCCCCACCCCCACGACAGACACAAACACCATAAGCCCCTCTTTTTTTGCAGCGCACACACACACACACACACACACACACACACACACACACACACACACACACACACACACACACACACACACACACACACACACACATATATATTTTGCTGTCTACAAGGAGTGAGGCAGGTGGCTCCCCATGGCTGCAGCTTCATGACAACATGCCATTAGAAATAGCAGGCCTGTTGATCAATCCAGCCGACATGACAGCTTCGCCGCAAGGCCTGGCTCTTTGAGCACCATCTCTGCGGCAGCTCCCTCTCCTGTTTCTCCTCACTAATTGGTGAAAGTTCTCTTATATATGCTTGTGGCACAGGGCTTTTTTTCCCCTCCTCTTCTTCTTCTCTTTCTCCTTCTTTTGCTCTTGCCTCTACTTCCACCCATCATCACCCCTTATGTATTTTTTCTTTTTGTCACAATGGAAGTGATAACTTTTAGTTAGATATTGCAAGTGGGTTAAAAATGATATGTGCGCCGTAGGCATTTTTTCGCTCTGAATTTCTTGTGTTTTTTTTAAGCGCAAGATGTGCAATAGGGCCGCGGTTTGACATTTGTTCATGGCAACAGAACAACAGATTTCAATGGAAAATAACAGCACATTTTCAGCATGCAGGCCACTTTGTGATTTATTTAGAGAAAATTATGAATTTTACTTTTTTATTTGATCTTCTCTGTATATGGCAATATAACAGCTCAATTAAATTGAATCTGTTTTTGTTTTTCTTTAAATACACATGCATATATGTATTAAAGTGAAGAAGAAAAAAATACATACAGGAACCATCAAACAAATTGTCAGGATTTTCATTCGGCTCCTGTCATGTTACTGAGCCGTGTTTAAACCTACTGTCATCTCCCGCTGAAGTGCTTAACACCCCCTCTTTGATTCCTCCTTTAACTAAATAAATTAGTGCGGAGAAGGAGAGAGAAACACACAGTAAATATTTAAATATCTCCTATTTGTCATCTGTTTACGTTTTTAATTACACAGACACAGCTTAACGCTAGCACTCGGAGCCAAGGCGCGCGCTCCTCTTGAGATTTGGAGCCAGAGTACAAACACTGTCCTTCCCATGATTCATTTAGTTGTTAATATTTAATATTTATTTTAGGCAAACCCTCTAGGCCAGGAACTTGTGTGCAAACCTGAGCTTTTTTTAAACTCCCTATTTTTAGAAAGAAGCTCATTGAAATCTATTTAGTAAGACTTCTTTATAGAAAGAAAGATAAAATAGAGGCTGCTGCCTAGAGTGAAATGTAAATGCGTTATTTTTTGTCCACAAAACAGGACTTAAAAGGATCTCTTTCCCTATGTTATTTGTCAATGCTGGCTAATCGTTATCAAGTGAAATGGTAATATTAACTGCTATCTCCACCCAGTGGCACGAACATAGCGGTGATCAGCAGAGTGCAAGTAAGATGTGCAGATTTGCCAAAAGGGATCATATTTTATTGCACAATAATGATGTTACCGGTGCATTTTTAACATTGTTAATACTCTCCCCTCCCTCGATGTAGTGTTTTACACTTTGTAAACAGAATCTGGAGACGGCACTGTCGTAGTGTACTTTAATTTTAACGCAGTGAGATTTATGTGAGTCGACTGTGGTGTGTATGTTGACCCGTGTCGTAGAGCTCTGTGCATTTTGCTGCAATTTGGCAGGTTTGTGTATGTAGTGGTGGTTGTTCTGGAGGAGACGGGGGTTGAGGATCACACTGGACTGGGGGTCCGCATAAGCGGATCGGCGACGAGTGGAACTGGGGGTTCCTCTGAAGCTCCCTCTCTTGCTTTGATCAAAGCGGGTTGTTTTATGTGGCTTGTGCGAGACTTTGAAGCCACCGCGTCACCTACAGCACTCACTTCATCAAGTTCACCAGTGTCTTAATAGCAGATCAATAAGTTTCAAAGTCTGAGAGTTAATTTAATACCAGTGCTGATGTGATCGTGCTGGGTCGACACTCTCGGGCTCACAGCGGCTCCCTCTCCGCGTCTCGCCGCTCCTCTTCCTCGCTCACACACAGACACACACACACGCATCGCACCTTCTTCTCCCTCTCTCTCGATGCGCATTAAGACACGGCGTCTTTTCATCTCTGCCCGTTCTTCTCTACTTGACATTGATTCATGCAAACATCGCGTTTTCAAGTGCTGCATTTTTTAATCTCTGCACACTGCCTTGTGTATCCTGATTTTGGATATTGTGTTGAAAATGTGTGTTCTTGATTTTTAGTTTTAT
>JARQWZ010000263.1:655000-684464 GCA_033150135.1 Gobio occitaniae | reverse complement strand
TGCACTTTACACTCTCAAGACCCATAAAAGGTACTAAAGACGTTGTTACAAAGTCCATCTCATTACAGTGGTTCTACAATAACTTTATAAAGTGATGAGAATAGTTTTTGTGTGCAAAAAAACCCTAAATAACGACTTATATCATGATGACCGATTTCAAAACAAGGCATCATGAAGCTTCGAAGCGTTATGAATCAGTGAGTCGATTCAGCAGTTTGAATCGCCAAAGTCACGTCATTTCAGCAGTTTGGCGGTTTGACATCATGATTCGACTCACTGATTCATAACGCTTTGAAGCTTCATGATGCATTATTTTGAAATCGGTCATCAAGTCGTTATTTAGGTTTTTTTTTGCGCACAAAAAACTATTCTCGTCGCTTTATAAAGTTATTTTAGAACCACTGTAGTGAGATGGACTTTGTAACGACGTCTTTAGTACCTTTTAAGGGTCTTGAGAGTGTACCGTGCATTGTGCCAATGGAGGCCTTTCTGAGCCGTCGGATTTCAACTAAAATATCTTCCTTTGTGTTCCGAGATGAACAGAGGTCTTACGGGTGTCGAACGACATGAGGGTAAGTAATTAATGACATAATTTTCATTTTTGGGTGAACTAACCCTTTAAACAGTTGCTCACTCTGTGACTGGATATCTAAGTGAACCTTGCCGGAAAACAAAAAACAGAATTTTTTCTCTAAAAGATGATTTATATGCAAACTTATGGAAGCTTGTTTGCCCCATGAAATAAAAAAATGTTATTGGTTATGAAGTCAGAATTGTGAGATAAAAAGTCACAATTACCTTTATTTTTTATTCCATGGTGGAAACGAGCTTCCATACAAACCTGATGTGAAGTCTGCTCAATTGAGAATGAACTTTCAGTTTAGAAACACAATTACAGGGGCTATTAGAAAAGAGTTCACAGCTATGTGAACGGATACTTTGCGGGAACACTGCTTTGAAGCGCCGTCAAAATCTACACCAAGGAATGTCATTCACATGTACCTCGGATAAAGAAGGCTCAAGTTTGTTTTACACCTGCTCCATCTTACAATGTACCTTGGCAATACCAAAAGAAGGAAATCACAGTTTAGAGATCACCGGCTTGAATGATTCTGAAGTTTGACCTCACTGTGAGCAATCCATTTGAGCCACTCGGTTATCCAAGTGCCATGACGTTGTCATCACTTTCTTTACCCAGTAAAATGCTTATCATCAGTGATTCTATCACCCAACATTTGGAAGTTCAAACAAATCATATTACTGCGCAAAAACATTGCTCCCAGGAGCTCAGGTGCTTGATATTGCTGCCCCAATTCCAGCAGTTTAAATCATGGCAAAAAGTTGACACAATTGTTCTGCTTGCTGGTGATCCAGTGGTACTTCTTTTAGTCTCTATGCTCCAAAAATGTGGAATAGTCTACAAATGAGGTGAGAAGAGGCTACTAGCATTCATATTTTTAAAAGGCGGGTTAAGACATATCTTATGAGTTGCTTATGAGTATAATAATATTGTGTGCAAGTTTGTGTTCTCTTTATAATCTTTTAATTCTTCTAATACGTTTTAAATAATTTTTAATCAATGTCTTATTCTGTTTTTCATTCTTATTTTCTATGCACTTACAGTGGCCACCATGTTGTGTCTGTTAAGTCTAGAAAACCATAGGGTGTCCCATTTATCATTTTAGGTTTCAGATGATTACTCATGCGGATATGCATTGTTGATGCGCTCTTTTGCAGAGCTCCTCAGCAGACTTCTACCATACAGTTAAAGTTGCGTTACGTGTGGACTCGGAGGAAGACCCCGAGGGATTAGAGTTCCATTTGGGACAAATTTAGCTCTTTTACATTAAAGGGATAGTTATCGGCTTTGTGTATATTTTAAAGGATTTTCCATGGATTGTAGCAGATGAGCAGGAAGTTCACATGGAAGAGGCAAAACTCATTCCTCTAAAAACGATGACTTCTGATATTCTCAAGGTGAGACATTTACAACTACAGACAGTCTGATTTCATTGCTTACATTAAAGTACAAAATGTTCTTGGATCATTCTGAATGAAAGCGTAACAAATTAAATACTGAGACAATTTTTCACTCACGCGTTGTTGTGCTGATAGTATTAAATTAAATACGCTTGTGTCAAAAAAAAAAAACCTTAAAAATATGTATTTCAGAATGACAGACAAGGCATCATATCCTCTTTTTGTGTCAAATCAATCGCACCACAAAGCCATGTTCTTGTAAAAAAGGACACAGAAATAAAAAAGTTGTAAGACTAGTAACCAGAAAAACGTATAAACTAGTAACAGTCTTGGAACATGATTAAAACATGGTTTTCTCCTTTCCTGTGAATAGATGCAGCTCTATGTAGAAGAAAAAACACACAAAACGTGATGCGCTGCAAGTGGAGCTAACGACAGAAGCTGCAAGAAGTGCTATAACCACAGGAAGTGTTTTTTTATCTTGACAGGCGTGTTCATATATTGTTTTGAAAGCTAGGAAATAAATTGAGCTGGACTGTATGTCTTGTTAAGTGAGTACAATTCATGTTTATTCAGTATATCTGTAACTTTCATTTTGTATCTTTCATCTGTGACTTTCGTTTTTATCACTTTTTTGCCTCAAGATCTGTCATTGGGCTGAAATTGTCCATGTGAAATTGTTTTACTTTTGAATACAATTTTGTCATCTTTCACTACTCAATTTTCTCTGTTGTGACTCCATATACTCTACATGTGTCTTTGGGAGCACACGGAGTTTTAAAATATTACATCTTTGAAATCGCTTTTACATTAGACTAAGATTGTGATCTTAAGCTAACCTATTTTTGTGTGAATGTTAATTGCCTAAAAGAATAGAAATGCTGTGTTCACAATATGTAAACAGCTATTATTTATCCACAGAATTGAAGGATCCCTCACGTTCACAAGAGAGACTGTTGAGTATTGCTTTAACTGTGATTTATTCATTTTGGGGTGTACTATCACTTTAAGAAAATATTGAGGTTTTGTCTGTTTTAAATACAGACAAAAAATTGTTTAAATACAGACACAAAAAATAGTAACTAGATTTCCTTCTCTCTATACCTGCAGCTCTGTGCTATTCCAATCATGCCTCTTGGTTCCAGATTAAATAAATAGTAAATTCACAGTTCACAAATACATACGTTCTCTGCTAAAATGTGTTTAATTTAGTAGAATTTCGTAAAAGGGAAAGTGGTTCACTTTACCACATTTACCACAAACACAAACAGGAAATGTTTTTAAAGCTATAAGTAAGTGTAAGAATTTAGAATGAAAATGCGTAGTGCAACATCTACATTTTGTAAATGGGACCTGTATAGTTTTCATTGCAAAAGTTTAGGGATTGTCAAACAGAATTGAATAAATTCAAGGTGCACATTTTCATCACGCAAATCTCTTTGTCTTTTGCCATAAGCAAGTCTGTTTTAACTTGAGTCTGTTTTTAACACTGATCGAACATGCGTGTGCCACTCAAACCAGCAACAGATAAAAGAGCAAACGATGATCTAAAATCACACTGTACATTGTTTGGTGATCATTTCACATCAAGATTACAGTATAAAACTGATGTGTCCGACGAGAATATATGCAGGTTTAGGTTTCTTCTTATCATGTAAATGCAATGCACATGTTATTACTTCTAGGAAACCAATGAAGAAGACCTGAGAAAATAATATTTACAGATGACTGTACTATATACCAAATAATGCTGAAAATAATACCGTACGAACCATTTATGTTATGGTGTGGTTAATCTACAGGATGGAAAAGTATAGAATTTTGAAATGGAAAATGTGTAGAAACCCTGAATATTATTTTGTAATCCTTTCATAATATCACTTTTCTAGCTTCATGTGGTTTGTTCAATTCACTTCTACAGCTGTTATATATTATACTGTTATATTCACATTGTTGTAACCTGGTGAACGCTTCATTTTAAATCAATTTTACCACAGCATGCACAATATTTTGTAGAAGCTCAAACTTTTTGTGTAAAAATTACATAAAATATTCTGTGACATGCTAAATAACAGGCAATTATTATTTTGAGACATTGCTAATTTAGGCCACTGAAATAAAATGAAATGGTATTTGCCCAAACCATTGTTTAATATTTTGTCAACGCATACACAGATCCTTAAAAGTCTGACTGTAATTGCAGTTTTCCTTCTCTCTCTACCTACAGCTCTGTGCTAATACAAACAAATATAATAAGTAAATAGTAGGGGTACACCGAAATTTCGGCCACCGAAAATGGCATTATCGGTTTCGGGCCGAAATAAAAAAAACAGCCGAAAATGTAAACCGAAAATGAATGTCACCCCTTGACTGGCGCGCGAACAAAGACCGCTATCCATTGCTTGCGCGGATTGCACGCAGGTATTTATCTGCCCCAAGCAGTGTTGCCAAGTCCGCGTTTTCCCGGGGGGGGGGGGGGGGGGGGGCTGGGGGGGGGGTTTGGGTGCTCGAGCCCCTGCCCTTTTTCAAAATGAATCAAAAGTGCCCCTC
This sequence comes from Gobio occitaniae, assembly GCA_033150135.1. NCBI lineage: Eukaryota > Metazoa > Chordata > Actinopteri > Cypriniformes > Gobionidae > Gobio > Gobio occitaniae. The sequence goes on along the minus strand of JARQWZ010000263.1, from coordinate 679,934 downwards.
TCAGACAAGTATCAATGATAATATCGTGGTCAATAAAACTAAATAATTGTGATTATTATAACATGACATTGATGACAATGTATACAATAGTAACGAACGGCTCAAAAGTCGGACAATTTCTGTTGAGGCGTTGCCATAACGCGTTGCTATGGTTGCGTGCGTTTGATTGACAGCTGATTTTCCACTGTTCGCAAGCGGCTCTCGAGACAACTATGGTCCTTTCAGAGAGTGTGTGGCCTTACGGGAAAAAAGTAAACCAATATTTTTTTTTCATCCATAATCAGAGCTAATGTGTTGATTTAAATACAAATCTATATACTAGGCTATATATTTTAAAGTAGGCTATTACACAATTCACCAATGCCCGTTTGTCATGTATATACACCAACCAATCGTGATCTGGCAAAGCAAGTTCAAATTCCATTGGGCATGTGAAGTGGAGCGGTTATTTTCTGTTCTTATTCATAAATCGGTTCAAAATTACATGGACAGACGAACTAACGTTTCGGGCTTTCGGCACGGTGCGCGCGTGTACCGAACGTTTATGAATGTAATCTATAACAGTTAACAGTCGGCTTGTTTAAAGCGCGGAACACATTTCAATCCGAGTTCCCACACGAACATATTAAGTATTCAGTCCATTTTATCACGAAATTCAAACGATAAATGCCATTTTAACGCTCTATTATGTGACGTGACAGAGAGACGCGTATCAGTTCAACTTCAAGCGGCAGCGCGCGATGCGCGAGTGAACGCGATCATCTCTTCCTAAAGAAATGAATATCTAAAGGTATGTTGAGGATACATTACAACTTACTGAAACATATCATATGTTGTGTAATCGCTCCATTAGTGTTTCAACCGCGGAAAGACAATAAAACAGCTTGTAAACAAACAATGTCATGTAGAATCACATTTACCTCAGAAGTCATTCAGTGTCCACAGCTGTGAGTTCACTAGAGAGATTAACTCTTTCACTGAATACATGCACTATATTAGCCTATATATTCGTTATATTAGTCTATATATATTCATTATATACCACTTAGCCTGTTAGTGATGTCTTGTTTATTTAATGTATAACATGTCATGAAAATTACAGCCACTAAATGATTATATTTCAACGAGTTGGAGAAAAAATAATAATAATTAGATTTAGATATTAATGCAAAAACTGCCTTATGTGAAGCTTATGAGTGTTGATTTTTATATCTAAAAATAAATAGCAAATGAATTTAGGCTAATAGTTTGGGCTCTGTTGTTAATCTTTAATAGCAATATGTAAGGGCTCCCTATATAGTTTACAGCATTATCTTTAAGAAACTTTTAGTTATAACTGAATTCATTTAAGGACAGACACAATTTTTTTTTCATTAAACCACTGTTGAATAAAAATTAATAAAAAGCAATTTTGTAAAACTGCTGTACCGAATCCGTACCGAACCGTGACTTCAAAACCGAGGTACGTACCGAACGCGATTTTTTTTCCCCAGGACGGTAGGGGAAGGTACCGCCTTTTTCGTCTATGATTGGCTAGAAGGGCTCTCCTCCGATTGGTTATTTGATTTGGCCGTGAAACGTCATCTCACGTTCATGGCAGGCCAGGCTGTCGTGTGCGTGCCGTCAGATTTATATTCCAAGTTCACATGGTGTATCTAGTTGAGGCAAACACTATGGGTAAATCGACTGTACAGTAACTTTAAAGCCACACAGAAATGTGGTGGTTAAGGGCCACTGTGTCATGCCAATGTGCTGATTCATCCCATCTTCTATAGAAACAATCTCTTTCCAAAACAAATAACATTTGTTAGCCATTTCAAGGTAAGGATTACACAATATTAGTGCATCAACATTAACTGTATGTTAAACATTACTGGGTGGGTCCTCAGAATTTTTTTACTGGAGTAGATGCCAATTACATTAAGTACAAATATACCGCTTTACTTGGTAAACGTATAGGTGGGAAAGACAAAATAACGTAAATCGCCATATCACTGAGAGCGGTAGTAGTGTAGGGGTAAGACGCACGGCATCTAGTTTTGACACAAATCGACCCGCTGTTCGAGTCCGGCTTTCGCCGAAATCAATCTTCTCCGTTTTCCCATCACATATCAAATCGGAAAGGCATTTATTTTCAATACAAATTAAGAAAATATTAGAAAGTGGAAATAAAGCGTCTAATATGTGTTTAATAATAAGTGTTTATCGATTAGGGGTAGGTAAACAGACATGTGCTGAATGTTAGAGACGATAAAAGTGAGTGGGTCCAATATCATTGATCGTAAAAAGTGGCTGGGTCTTGTACCGCACCCACATACAATGGTTCCGACGCCCGTGTGTGTGTGTAGCCACGAAAGTTAAGTGTCGCTGGTGTCATATTTGTGCAAAGGAGAACTTGGAGAACATCATACCGGATCATCTTGAGGTTAGGATTAGGTATAAATCAACGGACAGGGAGAACAGCTCCAGTAATAAATGGTTTTGGCGCAGGTATTGAGAGGTTAGGGTTAGGAAACAGCTAAGACTAATCTAAACAGGCTATGAAATTGTGAACTTGAAATATTAATCTGAAGACACGCACATATAGCGTTTTTTTTAGTAGGCTATGTTGGATTGACTTAGTTTAACGACGATCAAAATAGACTAGCTGACAGCCTGCCATGAACGTGAGATATATAACCAATCGGAGGAGAGCCCTTCTAGCCAATCATAGACGAAAAAGGCGGTACCTTCCCCTACCATCCTGGGAAAAAAAATATCGCGGTATTACATATTACATATTGCCCCTTTTTTACATTTGAGCCCCTGCCTCTGAAGAACTCTCTGCACGGCCCTGGTGCAGCCTACCGAAGTTAATGATAAGTTTATCATAATATTCAAGTTGTGTGTTCAGTGCTGTTCGCGAGTGTCATGATAAAATAAATAATAAAAGCATGATAAGTCACGAAAGACAACTGAATTACTGACAGGATGCTGTGCGCGCTCCGAGCGCAACACGGACAAACCATAGACCGTAAAAGGGACAAACGGACAAGCATTCTAGCCTTTGTCTTCGGTTGCGCGCCTAAACGGCCAAATAAACACAGAAATATAGGCTATCAAAAGTATTCGAGTATTCACATAAACATAGTAGATGTAAGCACTGTGGGCGTTCACACACACAAAGAGGATTTATACTCATCATTTGGTCAACCTCACAGTGAGAGCCCTGCACAATTAATTCCATATTGCAACTTATTTATTGTTTGCTGCATAATTGTTTGTTTTTAGTTGTGGACCTAATAATTACTATTGTTGACATTTTATTGGAAAAAAAAAAAGCTTTTTAATAATAATTTTATATAATTTTTGATTGTGGCTCTTTTGGAAAAATGCATTTAACAAAAATGAAAAAAAAAAAAATGCTCTTTGGTCAAAAAAAGTTCCCAACCCTTTTCAGGGACACTCATCTTTAGGGGAGTATTGTCAAATAATCTACTGCCCACTGACAAGCTATTTATTATTCATGTTTTGGCCTTCAAACTTATTAAAAATGCACATAATGTAGATCAGAGAAATCAAATTTTTCTCTGGGCCGAACCCCCCTAACTACCTCAAATTTGGGACTTCACTGATTAAAAAAAAAACCTGCTTATGGTCCTAAGTGAACTGTAAAGTATTTCTCTTTGTTTGAATAACTCAACTCTAACTTACACAGTAATACTGGAAAAAGAGCCCCTTTGGTGTAAAAACACATTAAGTATTTTTCCGGCGCGATTTTGAATGACCATTCACCGTAAATAAGGGCTCCCCCTCCCTACAAAAGCCAATTTAACCACTGTATATATATATATAGGCCTATATATATATATATATATATGTAGGCCTACACTGAAAAAAACGATTCGTTGGCTGAACAACCATTACTTATAAAACTAAATAGATTAAACACAAAAATTTTATTATTCATAACTTGTCAACCTTTACATAACATATATAGTCCGTGTAACACAAAAATATAAGTTACAAGGTGAACTTAAGTGTATGCATAAATAAAATGGAAAAACCTAATTCACATCAACTAATATTACAATTACGCCAAAATTAAGTAAATCTAGCAGAAAATTATAAGTATATGACTGAGCCACGTGATATGAAATTTCACGTGATATGCCCTTCCAGTCAAAAATTGGAGCCATTTTGTGAAGCACATGTGAAGACGGTGAAAAAAAGGTAAGCATAACTTTCTATAAACTAAGTCAAATATTCAATATTGACGTTTTAACATTAATAAACACATGTTTATTTTAGTGGGTGAAGATTGCACTTCAGTGAAACGCACTTGATGAAGACGCTAGGGGTGAGTGTAAATTTTTTTTTTTTTTTACATACTCGTTGATTGCGTTTATGGTCAAGAAATGAATTTTAAACTCACTTCTGAATTGCTACGAATTTGCTTCTACAATTAGACACGTGTTACTAACGAATACTAATGAAAACGTTGAGTTACTTTGTACATGGATGAATAAACGAGTTTGCACGCGATCCGTGAGTAAGTTATTTTTCTTAAACGAGTGTGCTTCCATCGAATGTATGGTTAAGTGTTAATAGTGGTCAGTATTTATATTTTTCCCCCCCGTAGTATATGACCATGCATTGCGTTGGCACTTGGCACGTAGGCCATATATGCATTCAAATTGCATAAAGATACGGACGATTCGGACGGAGGTATTGAGAGGCTCCCTCACGGAGAAATGTGTAGGCCTACTTTACGTTATTGTCACGTATTTTTAAGTATATTATTATATATGCATATGAGTGTTCAAATGTGAAAATTGTATCTTGCACATTCATATTCTTATGTTCTCTGTACATGGATCGTGGGAAAGGGGGACGGCCTGGGTGCGGGTTACTTTTGAGATCTGGTACAAATATTATATTCAAAAATGCATCATGAACGATTAATAATTAAATAATTGCGATCTCGATTCAAACACACACGCAATATTATCCCTAAATGACAACGACGACTCTGTCTAAACCATCGAAATTATGGTCACATTAGTGTTATTTTTTTGTAGATAGATTTTATTTTATTTGGCTGTTTAATGTTTTCAGAATCGTGGGAGGAACGTGATCTCTTAGGCTATCTGCATATGTCTTCAAAAAATACAGATTATACAGTCATCAATAAAATAATATATTTGTAGCATCTAATTTATACTATTGGCCCTTATATTACAATTTACAGTCTTACTAAACTGTAAAAAGTACAATCTTAAGTGAATATGTTGCCTGCCTTAACAATTATAATGCATCATGCGCTTCTATGCATCACGTAACATTGCTCAAATTTATTCAATAGCCTTTCCCTGCCTTTTTTTATTTTTTATAAATAAATCAAAATAGTACAAAAAATAAATTTCAAAGAAAGTTTTTCTCAATCTTTTCCTCTGGTTAAATAGTATTTTTAATTGATTTACACTGTCTGCAGAATTATTAGGCACGTTGATTTTCTGATCATATTTTTTTTTCCAGGCACATTTTACCAATTCCAAACCACATTAAACTTAATAACTACTATTCATTTAGTATTTAATAATGTATAAGTGACATATAATTGTTCATGAAGGCTGGAAATTGAAAACACCTTATATTCAGGTGTGCAGAATTATTAGGCATGTTTTCTTTTACAGATAAATTGAGCCAAAAAAGAGATTTAAAGGGATAGTTCACCCTAAAATGAAAATTGTGTCATCATTTACTCACCCTCAAGTTGTTCCAAACCTGTATGAGTTTCTTTGTTCTGCTGAACACAGATGATATTTTGAAGAATGTTTGTAACCAAGCAGATAGAGCAACCATTGACTACCATAGTAGGAAAAAAAAATACTATGGTAGTCAATGGTTGTTCTATCTGCTTTGTTACAAACATTCTTCAAAATATCATCTTTTGTGTTCAGCAGAACAAAGAAACTCAGGTTTGGAACAACTTGAGGGTGAGTAAATCATGACACAATTTTCATTTTAGGGTGAACTATCCCTTTAACTCAGACTGAAAAGTAAAAAATTATTAGATGCCCATTGTTTTTTAAGTAATGTATTGTTGTCTTTTTAGGTCAAAGAAGAATTCAGGAGGTTAACAGCTGTTGAGTTGTAAACAACATTCATGGCAAACCTGGATAAACACACGGATGCACTCCTGTCTTTGTTTCGCACCAAGGGAGGAAATGCTGGACTGCAAATTGGTGAAATTTTGACTATGCTAAACCAAGTACGTGGCTACTAGTTTGTTGTAGGGTTGTCAAAGTACTGGTACTTCAGTAACAAGTCGGTACTGAAATGTTAAAAATGTGACCCTTATACCAGCATTTCCCCCTGGTATTTTGAGCTCTGTTGAGCAGATTCTAACTAATTTAAACGCCTCTGATTGGCCTTTGTGTTTACATGCTCAACAGAGATGTCTGTGATTGGCTACAGTGATCAACGCACGGAAGCCCGCTGATAGACGGCTGCTTTCAAACGCTCATATGTGTATCTGTGTAAGCACTCTGTAAGAAAGAGTGTAGAGAAAGAGAGTGTAAGAAAGATTACAACATGTTTTTGAAGCATTGATCACTGTAGCTAATCACAGACATATCTGTTGAGCATGTGAACACAACGGCCAATCATAGGTGTTTAAGTTAATCCGCTCAACAGCACTCAAAATGCTAGGGGGAAATGCTGGTATTGTCACATTTTTTAAATCTTAGTACCGACTTGGTACCTGAATACTGGTACTTTTGACAATCCTAGTTTGTTGGCATCATTAATTTGTTGTGGTGTATAGCAGCAGAACTTGAGCAGATTTTTCTGTTCTCTTTCTAAATAAATTTTGCTTCTAACTCCATTTGCCATCAGCAGTTACAACGTCAATGGAGATGAGTTGGTCTCTGTAAAATTGGATTAAAAAAGCCGCAATTTTGTTTTATGTACCTTTCAGACCAGTCCTGTCGAAAAACGTAGAGAAGTTGTCATTCGATGCTTAATTGTCTACCTCTCTGAAAATCCTGAGAATCTCATCAAGCATTATCAGGTGAGCATATAAAAACATACAAGAGCCAAGTTGTACTCCAAACCTAAATAAACAACTTGTATAATGGCAATTCATTAATTTAAATCAAATTTGATATAAATCAAAGTATAGGCTGTGAGAGACTTAGTACTTTATTTAATACAGGGAGTGCAGAATTATTAGGCACGTTGATTTTCTGATCATATTTTTTTTCCAGGCACATTTGACCAATTCCAAACCACAGTAATCCTAATAACTACTATTAATTTAGTATTTAATAATGTATAAGTGATATATAATTGTTCATGAAGGCTGGAAATGAAAAACACCTTATATTCAGGTGTGCAGAATTATTAGGCATGTTTTCTTTTACAGATAAATTGAGCCAAAAAAGAGATTTAACTCAGACTGAAAAGTCAAAAAGTATTAAATTCCCATGAGAAGGATGCAATACTAATGCAATACTAGACATTGCAGTTAAGGCATGACCATTGGACAGTGAAATGCTCGTTGGGTCAGCAGGATCTGACAAAAACATGTGGCGGAGAAAAGACACCTGTTAACTGCAAAAGAATTAAGAATTAAGGTGAAGAATTAAGGTGAAACCATCAGGAACCCTTTAGTCTCCAGCGCCACCATTTTCCAGAGCTGCAACCTACCTGGAGTCTCCAGAAGTGCAAGGTGTCAGGATCTCAGAGACTTCAGTTAGGTAAAGAATCCTAAAAAATGACCCCCACTAGATAAGAATCACAAGCTGAAGTGTTGTAAAATACATGAAGAAGGTTTTTTTATAGGCTTTATGGACAGATAGGTTGAGAGTGACTCTTGAAGGACCAGCACCACATCCTCTAGTACCACTGTTTGAAGAATTCATCTTCCAGAATCTGGCAGTACGTTTTGGGAGTTCATTTTTAGTCCATCTCTGCAAAACGGACTTCAGGATGGACTAAAATGAACTCCCAAAACGTACTGCCAGATTCTGGAAGATGAATTCTTCAAACAGTGGTACTAGAGGATGTGGTGCTGGTCCTTCAAGAGTCATTCTCAACCTATAAAACCTATAAAGCCTATAAAAAAAGCAGGCTTCATGTATTTTACAACACTTCAGCTTATGATTCTTATTTAGTGGGGGTAATTTTTTAGGATTCTTTACCTAACTGAAGTCTCTGAGATCCTGACACCTTGCACTTCTGGAGACTCAGGTAGGTTGCAGCTCTGGAAAATGGTGGCGCTGGAGACTAAAGGGTTCCTGATGGTTTCACCCTTAATTCTTCACCTTAATTCTTAATTCGTTTGCAGTTAACAGGTGTCTTTTCTTCACCACCTGTTTTTGTCAGATCCTGCTGACCCAACGAGCATTTCACTGTCCAATGGTCATGCCTTAACTGCAATGTCTAGTATTGCATTAGTATTGCATCCTTCTCATGGGCATTTAATAATTTTTGACTTTTCAGTCTGAGTTAAATCTCTTTTTTGGCTCAATTTATCTGTAAAAGAAAACATGCCTAATAATTCTGCACACCTGAATATAAGGTGTTTTTCATTTCCAGCCTTCATGAACAATTATATATCACTTATACATTATTAAATACTAAATGAATAGTAGTTATTAGGATTACTGTGGTTTGGAATTGGTCAAATGTGCCTGGAAAAAAAATATGATCAGAAAATCAACGTGCCTAATAATTTTGCACTCCCTGTATGTGTATATATATATATATATATATATATATATTATATATATATAATGTGTATATATGTGTGCGTAAATTTTTTTTAAACATTGTCTCATTTTGTGTTATTTCAATACAATGTATTTTTTGCAACAATCTGAACAATACCAAGTGGTTGCAAGAAAATGTACATTTGCTTTTTTATTTTTTATTAAGGATACTCATGGGAACGAGGAGGAACTGGGACAGCTCACATTGAGGATCATCACGAAAGGTGGCTCAACAGATGATCCTTTACAGACTGGGATAGTGCTTGAAGGCATAGAGGTGATGACAGGGTTGGCAGGTGTTGCGGAGGCTTGTGTTTTTCTACTTGGCCTAATTTACGCAATTAATCTGAGTTAGCCCAAAGAGCTCAGATACTCATTTGAATTTTTTCAGAAAATTCTACTGGAACTAGACAGTGGCAAACTTTCTCCAAATGTGTACTCTCTGAAGAACAGGCTTCTTTGCTGAAATAAAATATATTGATGGTGTTGTTCTGACCATTACGACTCCAAATATCTTTGAGTCACAAAACATGTTTAGCCATACGCATCTGGTTCTAGTAGAGTGTTAATATGCAAACATTTGATTGCAGTCTTGTTTTATTCTCAGGAAGTTCGTAGCATTTTCCAAAAGTACATTTTTGTTTTGGAGCTTATTTAGGGCTGTTAAACGATTAATCGCAATTAATCACATCCAAAATAAAAGTTTGTGTTTACATAATATGTGTGTGTACTGTGTATAATTGTTATGCATATTTGAATACACACACATACATATATATATATATATATATTAAAGAAATAGTTGCATGTATATACTGCATATATATTTATATTATATATAAATATAAATATTTTATATAAAAATATTTTTTTAAAAAATCTTAAATATACACATGCATGTATGTGTATTTTTATATACATAATAATTATACAAAGCACACGCATATATTATGTAAACACAAACTTTTATTTTGGATGTGATTTATCGTTTAACAGCCCCAGAATTAAAAAAGTGATGCAAAGAGTGAAAAAAAAAAAAAATCAAGGAAGTGACCTATTGTGAAGATTGCAATCTCTTACAAAAAAGGTTTTCTTAGGAAGTTTGTTGCATGTTCCAAAAGTAAATGTTGGAAAAATGTAAATATTTTAAGAAGTGTTGCAAAAGGTAAAAAAAAAAAGTGTCCTTTAGTGAAGATTGCAATCTCTGTCTTACAAAAAAGAAAGAAAGAAAATGCTTTGGTTTTGTACTTGTTTTATTCCTTGCATGTTACAAAAGTAAATGTTGGAAAAAATATTGCAAAGTGTGAAAAATCAAGGAAGTGGCCTGTTGGAAGTGAACTTTCATTTGCCGATTTGCCAAATTTTGTTGTACATTCCTGATATGTGGTTTCAGGCTTCACAATTGCTTTGCAACCTGTGTTAAAAAAATAAAGTGAAATGCTTAATTTTGTGATTTGCATGTCTAATTTATTTTAAGACATTGAATGTACTGGAGCAGTGCAGTAAGCACTTAAATTTTTAAGTAAAAAAATATGTTGGATTTACTTAAAATATATATGCACCATTTTTGCATCATACTTTTTAAGTAAACCCAACTTGGAATAATTTTACCTAAAATTAACAAGAAAACCTTTGTTATATGTACTTAAATATTTGAGTTCACTCAACATTCTTTACTTAAAAATATGTGTAACATGCAAGGATGTGCAAGTTGTGTTTACTTAACATTACTTAGTAGATTCTATCATGTAACATACATTTTTAAGTAAAGAATGTTGAGGGAACTCAAATATTTAAGTACATATAACAAATGTTTTCTTGTTAATTTTAAGTAAAATTATTCCAAGTTGGGTTTACTTAAAAAGTATGATGCAAAAATGGTGCATATATATTTTAAGTAAATCCAACACATCATTTTTACCAGTGTATATATATATATATATATATATATATATATATATATATATATATATATATATATATATATATATATATATATATATATATATATATATATATATATATATATATATATATATATATAGGCTATATATATATATATATATATATATATATATATATATATATATATATATAGGCTATATATATATATATATATGTGTGTGTGTGTGTGTGTGTGTGTGTGTGTGTGTGTGTGTGTGTGTGTGTGTGTGTGTGTGTGTGTGTGTGTGTGTTTTTAAAAGAAGCCATTTTCGGCTTCAGTATCAGTTTTCGGCCAAGTGCATCCTACATTTTCGGTTACCGTTTCATTTCGGTGCATCACTAGTAAATAGTATTTACGGTTCAGAAAAGCAGATCTTTGATCATTTAGCAGAACAGTGTTTTTTTTTAAAAAGTAGATGAGAAAGCGGTTGTTTCCTCTCCTGCTCTGCTTTAAGATCAGGCAAGTCAAGTCAACTTTATTTACATAGCGCTTTTAACAATGCAGTTGTTTCAAAGCAGCTTTACAGTGTTAAACAGGAAATTAATGCAGCATAATTTTATTCAGCCGTCTAGCCATTCTCGAGAAAACGGCGATGTCATCAGTTCATTTCAATTATCATACAGTGACAGTGTTGGCTTTACATCAGTAATTAGATCAGTAATTTAGTTTATATGATTAATTTAGTTTATTAATTAGATTTATTTCGATATTTAGTTGAAAAATTTAGTGTCCCCAACTGAGCACGCCAAGCCAGAGGCAACAGTGGCAAGGAAACCAAAACCCCATTAGGTGACCTAATGGAGAAAAATAAACCTTGGGAGAAACCAGGCTCAGTCGGGGTGCCAGTTCTCCTCTGACCAATCAACAAACAGCGTATTATTATTATTATTATTATGGAAACTTTACAGGTAAGAGATCATAATAGATCGGAATATTCGAAGGAATAGGCAACAGAAGGCAACAGAATTGTTCTGTTTAAAGTGTGGGAATGATATGTAGTCAAAGCTACACTGTTTTGCAATTCATTGTGAGTTTCTTGTATTGCCGTAACACTAAGATAGTATGCCTGTCAAGTTAATAACAAATTAAAGGATTAGTTCACCCAAAAATGAAAATTCTTTGACTCTGGGGGGTTAATAAGCGAAGTGGCATGGTTGTGTAAGAAAAATATCCATATTTAAAACTTTAAAGACAAAAACAACTAGCTTCCAGCGGTCAGCAAATCAACTTGCGCTAACCCTGTATTTTCAAAATCTATATTTTTTTTTATGTGAAACTTAATCTACGCTTTTGGGACATTTATGTTCATTTTTAAATTTCAAGTCATGAAATGGAGAGAAGTTTTTCTCTAATGGCCTCTATAGGACTCCACTCTAGCTATATATCAATCTTAAAAATACGATAAAATAAAAGCAGTCCCATGTCCCTGTGGAAAAAAAGATGCATACTTTTCTTATCATTTGATAAGCAAATGTTTTTAGGATAAGCACTTCAGATGTAAATATAGCTGAACAGTCATGTTTTCTGTCTGTAGATGATGTGATGCAACGAGTCATACATGAAGCAGCTGCTGCGGTGGTTTCCCAAATAATGGAACTGGTTTTCTATTTACAGCATTTGCTTAAAATGTTTTCATTACTTGGAAGTATTGTGAGCTTGTCTTGTTAAGTAAGTAGAATTACTTTTATATTTTGCCTCTATTTCATTTTTATCACCGTTTTCTCAATATTTATCATGATTCATTTTATTTTTAATGCAGTTTTGTGTGTCCTTTAACTGCTCCAGATACATTACAAAGTGAAGATGAGTGTGGTTGAGAGCTGAGTTCTAAGATTTTCATAACAGCCTTTACATTATGATTCAATATGATACATATGATTCAGACTATGATCTTTAGTCATTAAGTTGTGTTGTGGATGTTCCTTTCTTATACAGATTGATAATTATAGTGGATAATTATAATTGATAACATGATAATCAATCTATGTATTTAAATGGTTGCAGAAATCATTTCATTCGCTTTTTCACTGATCTGTGCCTTAGAAACAAGAGCACAGCCATCTTTAGTCATTTGTGTCTGAAATTCAATTTTGCGATAGCTCTGTAGCCTGAATTTCTATGGCTGAAAATTGACAGTGCTAAAAGCCAAAAGCCAGAGGCGACGGTGGTAAGGAACCAAAACTCCATCAGGTGACAGAATGGGGAAAAAACCTATGAGGAACCATGCAGGCTCAGTCGGCGGGCCAGTTCTCCTCTGGCCAACGAACGAACATTGTATAATAATTATGACTCAGGCAACATCACAAATCAGAAGTCAGATTAGATCAGAATATTTGTCCAGTTCCATCTGGTTGAAGATCGGAGTCGTCATGCCGGAGACGGGTTGGTTGAGGAGTGCCACTGGTTGTTGTGTTGATGAGGCCTTCACAGGTTCTGCTGACATTTCAGGGATGTGTTGTGGTCGTGCCAAGCTCAGGTCCACCATCTGATCTGAATACGGATCCGGCTGAACCTCGGGATAAACAGAGAGATTACCTAGATGCCATTCTTCTTATGATGTAAACGAGTAGGCCTACATCGGGTGTTATAGGAAGTGTTCCCGGTTCTGGGGGACCTATAGTTAATGCAGCCTAACAATCATTTAACTGATTTGAATAGGCCTAATCGATAATGTTGATAATGTACTATGTGTATGCCATAGTAAGATGTGTCCGAATTACAGTTTTCATTGGTAGTCCCTTTGCCAGATTATCCAATAAACAGACCGCATTGATACCAAATCACTTGATTTAGATTGAGCCTGATTTGTGAAACCTTTCACAACCAACCGCGTTTCGCTGTTTCTCACTGTGCTGTCCCCTTTTTCTTGTCTTGTAGCCTATATTTATACAGGCTGTGCCAATAAATAACGGTCAAAGCAATTCGATAAATCAGTAAAAACTGGTCATCTATTCAGGTCACACAGTATATAGTTTTGGTCTGTGACCCTTCCTCAAGTCATTAACTTAAAAGGTCCCTTGGAGTTTATTTTGTTTGTATCTGAGAGTTCTGAATAAACACAAGTCCAAGTCACGCTGACCCTGTCTTCTTCCTCCTTATTCTAAGAACTTTGTAACATGTGAAACCCCTCTCGAATACTTTTACTACGTTTTTTTTAACCATTACAGCTGTCGAGATGAACGAATCGTGAAAGTGTTGATTATAGCATTATTTTTCTATCTTTGCCCATCACATGGAAAGCTGCAGTGACGAGCATTGAGTACACAAGCAGTCTGTTGATCGTGTGAATGCAGTGATCTCATCATTGTAGCGCGTTTTCTCTCACAAAATGATTTCACCACAACTAACAGCAAACACGACATCGATATGAATACAGTAAGAGCTTTGTTGTGCAGCATAACAGTGTCATTGGTTATAACGGCAGTTTGGACAAGTGTGCCGATACGCGACGTGTGATTGACAGATCCGAACATTATAAAGAGAGTGTTCTTTGATCGCTCTCTTTAACACACTTTAAATAACATATTTGTTTCATGATGCTACTAACAGAAATTATGCGAAGTTGATCGTTTAGTCACTGGCTTGATTCACTGATGCATAAACAGTATTAAACGTCCGTGTGAACTTGAATAATTAGCTACACATCAGAAATCACTGATCACAGATCAGACATTAATGAACACTGTTACTCACTGTTTGTGGTGGTGCTGTCAAATCCATATCGTAAAAGTGTTTGTAAAGTCTGTGCTGACATTGCGACTGATAAACTGAATCATTTTTCTCCAAATTCTCTGGGCTGGCAAAGCAGAGGAAGGGGAGGTAACCTTTCCCCGTATGACGACATACAGGGAAGATTCCAGATTGGCTCGTCTGAGCTCTCAATTTATCAAAGGTAGAGCAGGACACCCAGAACACGGTTTACACCTATAAAAACTTCTAGCCACTTGGGGACCATATAGCCTACAGGCTAGGGGAACTCATATTAATGTTAAAAAACCTCCTAAAATGAAAATTTCATGGGACCTTTAAATATTCTGATTTGTGAAATCTTTGGTCTGGTTTCATTAAAATGTTTTTAATATTGCAAGGGTAATATTGGAAAACGCGTGCAACCAGAGCCATAGAGAGATGGAGGTAAGTTAGCAGGGGAAGCAAGCATAATACTTTTTTTTTTTTTAAGTTAGCGAGGGAAGGGCTCACTTTCAACGGCTTTGATTGGTTCTGGTTGTATAAACGTCAACCGAGGTAGATTTGAATTTTGATGTGATTGGAAATCATAATGATGGAAAATGTATTGTGGAGAGGAAGAAACAGTGGACCATGTTTTATTGTATTGCCAGAAGTATGATTCAGAGAGAGAAGTTTTAAAGAATGCACTGAGAGAATGGAGAGCAAAATATCAGTAATATTCTTAAAAACTCTGTAGATGATAAGGGTTGAAAACTCCTTCGAGAGTATTTAGGATCAACAAGATGAATTAATAGATTTTGAGAATTATATATTTTTCTCTCTCTTTCATTTTTGTTCTCTTTATCCCTATCAGTCCACACTCCAGATCAGTGGGTGGCGGCAGGGGCGTCGCACCCGTGGGGGATCACTTTTCCCGGTGATAGGGTTCAACACCCACACTTTTTCTGCAGTTTTCCTGCAGTTTAGCACAAACGCTTTAGGGATGCCACAATTCTCAATATAATATTAAACCGTTCGGTACGGCATTCATGGTTGTGAATTGTGTAGTTTGTTTTGTTTTGTTTTTGCAGTGTGCCTGTGAGTCGCGCTGATATGAGCAAATATCCAATCACTATACACAGTGCTAGACACGCTTGCAATGCTGATGTCAGAGAGTTATACTCACGGAACACTATAGTTATTCACAATCACGAAAGTTTATTATCTGCATGCGTTTTAAAGCCTTGCTGGTTATTCGCGTGCTTATGAAGCGCATGCACTAAAAGCCTGTCAAACACGTGATTACTGAACTAAGTAGTCGTCTTACTGTGCTAATACTGTCAAATACACACAAGGTTAACATAAACACAGTCGGTTATGTGTAAAGTGAAAGTAAATTCGCTGGTGTCTGTATTAGATGCGTGCAAGTCTTAAATTGATAGCAGCGCAGCCCGAACACGCTGGACAGTTCACCTCTAAAATTGTGTCATTATTTACTCATCTAATGTTGTTCCAAACCTGTATTAATTTATTATGTTGAACACAGACAGTTGAATACCAGACAGCTGATGGTAGCCACTGACTTCTATTTAATTTCCTACTATGGGGACTTTAATGTTAATAAAACTACAAATAACATAGAAAAGCACTCTCTGCTCTTGACTGATAAACTAATACAGTAGCTTTGATAAGAATCAATGTATATTTTATAGTGAAGTCTATGTATTGTTTTATTATTACATTTATTCATTCAATTTCATACTTAAATGCTGCTGTAGCTTTGAGCTGCCAATGTAAATATTTATATATTTATTTTATATTATACTATAGCCTACACTAGGAATGTGTACAAGATTTTTTAAAGTAAAGTTTTAAGTTTAAGGGTTTTTAAGTCTTTTAAGTAAAATAAAAAATTAGCATTTTTTTCTCCTTAACCTCTTTCTGTTCCCGTCGCCTAAGAATAGAATAGCAAAAAACTGATGTGACTAGCCATCAGAACCTAACCGAACACCGTGGTTAAAAAAAAGAGGTTGTGTATATATATTATATATATATATATATATATATATATATATATATATATATATATATATATATATATATATATATATATATATATATATATATATATATATATATATATATATATATCTTGTGTGTTATACCTTTTGTACCCTTCTGTCATTGTATTCATCGTTTTTATTGTTAAAAAACAAACCACATCCATCCCCCACACTTTTGAAAAGCTTGCTAGACCTCTGGGTGGCGGTAACGCACCCGAAAGTTGTTTGGCAACCGCCCATAAAACTACAAAAGAAGAATTTGAATTTTTTTTGAGCGATTTTGAGTCCTGCTTGGATCCCTAGCAAGGGGAACGAAAATCAGGTAAAGATCTCCTCCTGACTTTTACTTCCATTAAAAGAGAAATAAAATCATAAAGCTTTTGTGTGTAAAATGATAAAAAATAACATGTATTTTCCGAAAAATATCTCTTTCTTCGTAACAATGTTTTCTTTTAAACTAAAGTTTGGCCCCAAAAAAAAGCCCTTAAAAAGCCTCAAATGAAAATTAACTGGATATTGCGTATCAGATGTAATTTCGGCGTAATTTATAAAGAAATTATTCATGAATTCGCTATGCGGTGTGGTTGTTTCCAAAAGCCGCAAATTTATATATAACTGCATAACGTTACTATTCTACATTCCAGCCAGCTTTGAAAACCCCCACCAATGACCGCCTCTGTAAAATGAGCAACATCAAAAGAACACATTCATGTGATGAGCTGTCTGTGAATTCCCTGTCTGTGGCAAGAGACAATGATGTAAAAACTTGACTAATTTTCAAATGATGTTGTCTTTGTCACATATACCACAAGGTATTATTTGTTTCACAAGTGAAAAGGTTAAATAAATACCGGTATATCAGAAGCCATTTACACAATGCTTGTTAACATTTCAGGGTCAGATCGGAAAAATCAATGTTCATGTTGATCAAAATTATGGCTGTTCTTGGTGCAAAAACTTTGATAGTTCAAAAATGAAAATGCTGTCATATTTTTCTCACTTTCATGTTGCAAACCAGTATTACTGGCTTTCTTCTGTGGAACACAAAAGAGAATATTTTGAGTAATGTCTCCGTGTTAATTTTTTTCATACAATGGAAGTCAATGGTAAACAAAACTGTTTGGTTACCTACAATCTTCAAAATATCTTTTACATATAAAAAAGTAATTAATACTGGTTTGGAATGACATGAGGGTGAGTAAATGAACAGACGGAGATATAAGTATTTTATGTTTTTATAGCTATATGTGACACTTTCCTCACAGCAAGAAGGTCACCGGTTCAAGTCCCAGTTAATCCAGGAGGCCTTTCTGTGTGGAGTTTGCGTGTTCTCCCTGTTTCTACATGGGGTTTCCTCTCTGGGTGCTCCGGTTTCCTCCAAAGAATGCAGGTTAGATGGAGTTGATACGGTTAATTGGCCCTAGAAGTGATTGTGTGTGCGAGTGTGTCCCAGCAATTAGTGAACTCTAAGCGCTAAGCACTCTAATCAGTGAACTCTAAGGGTTGTGCCAGCCCAGGAAGGGCATCCGGCATGAAACCTCTGCCAAACGGCTGTGACAACCCCTAACGGGAAGCAGATGAAAGAGTGGGAGTTATATGTGACCTAAAAAATTACGCACTTATCTCAACCACTATTCTATTCTTCCATATGGGAGTTTTACCTGCAAACCCATGTGAGATTGCCATATGATTCATCTGGTATTTATTGTATGACAGATTCATGTACCTCCCACTTAAAAGTTCACCCAAAATTTGTCATCATTTACTCACCCTCAAGTCATTCCAAACCCGAAAGACTTTTGTTCATCTTCGATTCACAAATAAAGACCTTTTTAAATGAAATCTGATAGATTTCTGTTCCTTCATTGACGCAACTCCCACTTTCTTTGTCGCTTCAAAAAGTTCATAAAGAGAGCGCAAACTTTTGAATGCTCAAACTCATGAGAATGAACCTCATTGGTTCTTGCACATCAAGCAAGAATACTTGAGCCTCCATTTGCCATATCTGTTGTGTGTTGATCGATGTTTATATGTGAATAAAATAAAATCTGTTCAAGTGATTGTGTCTCTTCAGAAGAGTAGGATTAGTTTTACAATCTCTTTATGAACGTTTTGAAGCATCAAAGTGGTAGTTGCTACCACGTTGGCCATTTTTTATGCACTTCAAAAACAGAGCAACTATTACTGCTATTATAATGCTTGGATTAGCCAGGACTTTTTTAATATAACTCCGATTTTATTTGTCTGAAAGAAGAATGTCATATACACCTAGGATGGCTTGAGGGTGAGTAAATCATTGGCTAATTTTCATTTTTGGGTGAACTAACCCTTTAACAGTATATACAGTATTTTTTTAGTCTCTGAGCTTGACCAATATGTATTCCTAATAATTAAACATGTCACTATTTTGGTACATGAAAAAAAAAAAAAAAAAAAAAATGTATATATATATATAGGCTTTTGCACATATATATATATATATATATATTAGTGTATGAAGACTTCAGATGCAAAAGCCTCCAAGTCCGTCTGACGTTTTTCTTTTAAAATAAGCATTTTTGTCAGGCTTCTATGTGTATATATATATATATATATATATATTAGTTGACTAGCTTTCAATGGAGGGAAAGAAATCACTTCAGACTTCATTAAAATATTTTCATTTGTGTTTCGAAGATGAACAAAGGTCTTACGGGTTTGAAATTACATGAGGGAGAGTAAATTGACAGAATTTAAATTTTTTGGGTGTACTAACCCTTTAAGGTAATAATTGAACTGTTAATTAACCATATTTAGAATAGTTTTGTTTTTCGAGAGAATGTAGTTAATGATGTTGTCCAGCCAATTTTTTTTTTTTATTAATGATTAACCTTTCATTCCTGGATATGTTATGGGCAATTAAATTGTCATTCCCTCTATCTTCCTCAGTTGACATGTTATATGCTAGTTCATACATGTAAGCGTAAAAAAATATTCATATAAAATATTCAAACCAGTCAGTCAATATATTTAGTTTTGATAACCATACCTTTTAGTAAAATGGATTTAAAACAGATGACAAGTGGGTATTGAGACAAAAACGCTACTGGTCATATTGAAGACATGTTTAATAATTAAACACTGGGTAGATGGTAGGGTGTGGCAAAGTTTATCTGTCTCTTTTTTTCTGTAAGCCATCTAACACACATCTCTTTTTCAGCTCCATGAGACAAAATGATCACCTCGGACCAGTGATGATGATGATTTTAGTAGTTCCCAGATATGTATATATACAATAATCTCTCAACATTACTACTTCTCATCATGAAAATCGCAATGAGCGTGGCAACTTGTAATAATGCAGAATATATTATTAATGGAGAGTGTTGCCCAACGTGTGATCCAGGTAAGTCCAACTCTTCTTTATCTTATCGCCACAACAAATGGCGATGAAGTCAGATACTTAAAGGGGTCATATGATTTATCAGGTTTTAAACAGTCTCATCAATAGTGATGAGCCCAACAACTCTGATGTGCTCATAAGCAATCTTTTACATGTTGACTGATCTGGTCATGGCCAGACAGTCTGGTATTTTTGGTGTGCTATGCAAAGCAGCAGGTTCAGTCTCGTTGGTAGAAACTACACATGTGGGACTTTTCCCTTTCATCTGTCATAGGCATAATAGTAACTATTTTAATTTCTCTTCCCATGACTGGGGAGGCCAAGTTGCTGAAATACACTGTGAAATCTATTTATACATACCGGTAGTTATATTTCACAATGTCATCAGATATTTGATTTTTCATTATATGACCCCTTTATATATAATATTTTAGTTAGGTTGACCTGGACTTTAAAATCTAGGTCCCGAAAGTACGCACTTTGTCTCCCTAATCAAAAACACCTGATTCTAAACTTCATCAGCTTAGATTAAGTATTTGAAGACCTGTTTCAGATAAGGGAAACTTCTGTGTACTGTTGGGGGGCCTCCAGCAACATGGCTGGGAACCACTGGTCTAAGTTAAATATAAGAGTATAATCTATATCACTATAGACCTGAACTATTGTGAACATATGAATGTGTTTTCAGTGTGTTAGCCATCATTGCATCATACAGCATATACAAACAACATGACTGTAGTCTAGGGCTGGGTTTCGATACAGATTTACCAAATCCATTTAGGGGTGTGCGATATTGACAAAAAATTATCTATATTTTCTGGGATTTTCTCGATAACGATAATTAAACAATATTTTGAATGTGTGATTGTGCAGGTTAACTGCACAGGTTAACTTTGGCAGGTTTAGGACCGCCGTGGTCAGCTGACTCAAAGTTTTTGATATTCTTCATCTTCATAATCTGTGTGGTGGTCAGTTCACAGCAGCATTGACAGAAATCATCTTTTCCAAAATGTTTAAATTGACTTACCTTTTTATGGACATTTTTACCCCATAAAAAGGGTCTAATCTACACTAGTCTAATCCGCACTAGTCTAATCTACAAGACTATATCACTTAGTGTATGCATGGACTCTGTGAGGGATTTACTTGATAATGTCAGTTCGCACATCGTTAAAACTACAATGACGCTATCGCAGACTATTTACACAGACGACCTCCAATTCCACTGCGTTTAATTCTGCTTTAAAGGAATCATGAACTGCGAAATCAAAATTCCCTTGATCTTCTGAAATATAGGTCATTGTACTATAAAAACATCCTGTAAGTTTTAGAACTCAACCTTCTTTGCAATGATGAGATCACTGCATTCACATGATCAACAGGCTGTCTGTCATCTGCTCAATGCTCATCACTGCAACCTTCCATGTGATGGGAATAGATCTAAATATAATGCTATAATCAACACTTCACGATGCGTTAATCTCGACAGCCGTAATAGTAAAAATGTAGTAAAAGTATTTGAGAGGGTTTCACATGTAATACTTATTTCATTTGCAAAGATGTGGGCCAATCACAGCAGTGGGCGTCCAGCAGACACTCCCCTTTAAACAGAGCATTCAAATCAGAGGAATCATGATAGAAAATAGCAATTTATTTATAAATTGTGATATTTTTTTAAGTCAAAATCATAATAACATTGTAAGTGCACCTCAGGAAACATCATTAAAAAAAATCTAGTTCATGACCCCTTTAAAGCTACACTGTGTGATATTTTCCCCCATCTAGTGGTGAAAAGGTATATGACCATCCAGTGAATTTTTGTTTCTGTTCCTCTCAATTCCGATTTCGTTTCAACTCCTACGGTGGCCGATTTAGTCCAAGATTAACATGGCTTCCAGTTCGACCTCGTCCACATTCGACACGGTGCCTGTGGGATATTCTGTGCGCAGTGGGATGGTTGGAACTCAACTGGCCTAATTATTCGGCTAGAAAGAACTGCAGCTAATCCAGAGTGAACTTTGATGATAGTAATGTTTATTCAGTCATCCAATTACAAGGCATAAACAGGTTTGCGTGGATATGTACATAAATGTGGTTTCTGTGAGAGAACAAATAAGGATGGTAAATATACATACACAGTTAAGAACTGTATAACTATACTTATAAATTACATTTGTAAAATGTAACCGTAAACCAGAGCTTATTGTACCATATATAGGCGCTAAAGGCAGCTGCATTAAAAGGAGCTGAGCTGCCGCTGCTGCTGCTAACAAGCGGTGTCCGGTTACAAAAGTGTGTGCGGCGCTGTAAGTCTGTAATGTAAGTCATTAACGTTAGCACTGCAGTGCGCTCTGTATAACAATTGTTAATATGCCGATCAGACCTGATACATATTTCCATCAACATACATTACAAGCAAATATTTTCTATAAACGAATAAACATTGTTGATAACAAAATAACTGAATGATTATTCAAATAGGGGAGCATTACGCTATTGTATGTTGACACAAAAATACTTCTGAGGTGACATCAACTGAATTACGTGATGACACTCTGAAACACATCTACAATGACAATAACTATTATTACTTACGGAGTTATTAACGCACAGAAATACCACACAAGGAAAAACAGACTTTTGAGGAATAAACAAGCCAGGAAAACTCCGTATAACTCTGTTACTGGAGCTGCTGAGATGAAAACTCTCTGCACATGCACCAGACAAGTCTGAACAAGTTGACGCGCACATGCGCGAGGCAGAGAATTTTGTACAGTGCCATCGAGTATTAAAACAGGTTAAAACGCGAAAAGCGAAGCTTGAATTTACGGGTATGTCCCTCTTTGGCTAATGTACTTTCAAGATGGAGGGGCAACATGGCGACCACCGTTAGATCCCATTACCTTATGTATTTTCAATGGCATATTATAAACTTACGAGAATACTTTATTACTTGAAAGAAGTAAATATACATTAATGAGCACATATATTTTTGAAAGAACTAAGTGTTTTTAGCTAAGAATAGACTAAAAAAGTTACACAGTGTAGCTTTTAAGAACATTCACAACTCAAGTTGATCAGCAAAACACAGTGATAGCTACAGGACAAGCAGAGCTGTGTTAATACAATAGGCATAAGGTAAAAAAAGAATCAATATTGTTCAAAACAAGATCCTGATTAATCGGAAAACCTGTGTTTTTACTCAGTCGAACTACAATCTGATTATTTTATTTTGATTATCCCAAATTATGTTTACACAATTAACAGAAATACACAGACAATAATTAATATGAATAGCTTATACAAAAATATGTACTTTGCATGTTGTATACTTGAAGTTGTTATTTGTGTACTTTAAGTTGTTATATGAACTTTTAAATTGTTATTTGCATATAGGACTTGGATCAATAATGAATGTGTTTGTAACTATTTTCTAGGAAAGCGAGTTCTTATGCATTGTGATGAGAACACAAGCACAACATGTGATTCATGCCGTGGGATGACCTACACTGACATTCCTAATGGATTAACTGAATGTCTGCCATGTTCAGTGTGTGATTCAAGTGAGTAAAAATTGCCATGATCAAAGTCATGGTGGATTCATGCCATGCTACTCTCCTTTCAAATGTTTTTTCCAGAGGGCAGGTTTTCAACATCATTTGTTTGCTTTCTTGTCAAAGGTAATGGGCTGAGAGTAAAACGGGCATGTACATTAAAAGCAAATACAGTGTGTGAACCTTTGCCAGGTTATTACTGTATAGACCTTCACTCAAACTGTATAAAGGCCATGAAACATTCAACCTGCTCACCTGGACAATACGTCAACCAAACCGGTCAGTATGTTTTCATTTATATCAAATAACTGTAAAAACTGATATTTGCATGTTGTTCCAACTTTTCATCACACATGGTAAAGAGAATCCGTTTACTGTGGATGTGGTTACACAACAGATCCTTTTGATTGGCAGCACCTGACAAAATCTATTGAATCTATTATAATTAAGTGGATTCTTAGTAAGTTATGTGATGATTCATTTTGTGTGTCAGATGCTATACTGAATAATGATGTCACTAGCTAATACGAGACCTGTCACCTTTATTGCTCTTGGAGTTTAAACTGAAGTACTTTATATTTCTGAATGTCTTTCTATAGGAACAGAATTTAGTAATACAGTGTGTGATGACTGTCCTGCTGGTTCATATTCAGATGGAACACTCTGCAAATTACATACAAAGTAAGTATCATTTTACAACACTGACTTTCCACACTTTCGTAAAATTAAATTTGTACATTTGTTGTTTTTTTTAATTCGCTTCAATAGATTTTGTGGTTAAACAAGCTCTTTTCTCAGGTATATATAGTTTAACTTAAGCTCTTCACTCTTAACAGGTGTGAATCTTTTGGCAAAATAACAGTCAAGGCAGGAACAAAGACGTCTGATTCTGAGTGCACCTTTCCTGGAGCACCTTTACTGATTGGGATGTCTGTGATTGGAGTGTGTGGGGGGTTAATTGCCATTGTCATAATTGTAATTATTATAAAGAGAAAAATAAATAAATATAGTGTAGCAAGTCAAGTAACTCCTCCCCAAGATTTGAACCTGCATCTTTAAATATCGCCCAGCCCAGGTCTCGTAACCTATAAACACAAATCAAGTCAATGTCGACCCATACACATGGTTTCTAGGGTTGGGTACCGAAACCATATAACCAGTATGTACCGAATCAGAACGCAGATTTCGGTGCCAAAATTCTGGCGCCGAGCCAGAGACAGACGCGCTCCGCGCTCGTCACATCACAACTCATGACAACTATTCAGTGTTTCAGAGAATATGATCATATTTCAAAATAAAGCTCGAAGCTGGTTTGTAGCAGACCAAGATTACAGACTACTGCTGTTATTACTGTAACTGTTATTTAGAGTTAAATTAGGCCTGTAGTTGAGTAAGGTGGCTTTGGTTTTACTGTGAATTTGTAAATAAGTCAATAATAATTTGTAAATAAGTAAATTGTGTTTTGTATTTATTTATATTCATACATTTAAGTATACATTAAACTTGTAATAAATGGTTCAATTTAAATGATAATAAAAAAAATAAAAATAAAAAGCCATTTAATG
>JARQWZ010000262.1:632500-684840 GCA_033150135.1 Gobio occitaniae | reverse complement strand
TAACTAAATAATTATATAATATGATACATTATAGCATGTCACCTTTTATGCAAAAATATTATATAAAATGTATAAATAATATAAATAAATATAATATTATAAATAATATATTATTTATATAAATAATAAAAAAAAATTAAAATATCTAAAATAATTATACAGCTTCACCTTTCATGTCAATTCCAAAAAAATTCAAAAACTTCCACAAATCCCTGAGCACCATCAAACTATTGAACGGGTCTGAAGGGGGCGCTGGCGCTCTGTAACACCCTATGGGGTGTGTATCTCCGAGACAGAGAAGGTGCATCTGATTAAACACTGAAGACATCAGCTGAGAATCCCAGATGATTCCTGAGAAGATCAACTCGACGGATTAACAGAGTGTGAGAATCGATCTGGAGGGTACCAGAGCGCTTCCTCTTCTTCAGCTAAAACCCCATCCTGAGATTAACATCATCTTCTTCACAGGTTGCATGCGTCTTAAACACAGAAACGACCCTGAGGGGAGCCATCTGTCCCGGAAAAGGGTTTTGACCTGGTTACCAGGGTGACAAGGGTTTGGAGCGCAGCCATTAGAGGAAAGATGCTCTCAAACATGCACTCTATGGAAATGAGTGGCAAAGGCCACACAGGATCGTCGGATTCTATTGTAGGAACCAAAGGCCACATTTTAACGACGTGGAACTTTCCGTCCGGCCGTGGATCTCGGCTCCATTCCCGACTGATGACATCACTGCTCGCCACTCTTTTCATCCGTGTGTGTGTGTGTGTGTGTGTTAATTGTGGAGCGAGGACCAGCAGGTGGGGTTGGGAGGGACTGATCAATACCAGGAAACCCCCGTCCCATCAGACAGACCATCTGCCGGACCCCCGGGGGTCACGTCAACACAAGTGCGGATTGGGGTCAATCGGGAATCTATGAAGTGGCTGACCGATATGATAACAATGCTGATATCCATTCTAGGTTGTCAGTAGCCAACTATACAGAAAATAAAAAAATATATACACTTTTCTTTTCTAAATAGTGGCCATCAAAATGGCAAATATGGACCAATTAATTGTTTTGGGACGCCTGCCTTGACATGCACATGAACTTTAATCCGTAGGGTTTAATATGGAGTCGCCCACCCTTTGCATCTCTAACAGCTTCAGCTCTTCTGGGACGGCTTTCCTCAAGGTTTAGGAGTGTGTTTATGGGGAATCTTCTAGAAGCGCATTTGTGAGATGTTGGACGAGAAGGCCTGGCTCTCAGTCTCCGCTCTAAGGTGTTTTATCGGGTTGAGGTCAGGACTCAAGTTCCTCCACACCAAACTCGCTCATCATGTCTTTATGGAGACGCTTTGTGCACTGGTCAGTCATGCTGGGACAGGAAGGGGCCGTACCCAAACTGATCACACAAAGTTGGGAGCATGAAATTGTCCAAAATGTCTTGGTGAAGCGTTAAGAGTTCCTTTCACTGGAACTAAGGGGCCAACCGCTGAAAAACAACCCCATCCCATAATCCCCCCTTCACCAAACTTTACACTTGGCACAATGCAGTCAGGCAAGTCCCGTTCTCATGGCAACCGCCAAACCCAGACTCGTCCATGGGATTGTCAGAGAGAAGCGTGATTGGTCACTCAGAGAACGAGTCTCCACTGCTCTAGAGTCCAGTGGCGGCGCGCTTTACCCCACTGCATCCCGCGCTTTGCATTGCTCTTGGTGATGTAAGGCTTGGATGAGCTGCTCGGCCATGGAAACCCATTCCATGAAGCTCCACACACTGATCTTGAGCTCATCTGAAGGCCACAGAAGTTTGGAGGTCTGGAGCTCTTGACTCTGAGGAAAGTTGGCGACTTCTGTGACCCTCAGCATGCGCTGACCCCGCTCTGTGATTTCACTTTGTGGCTGAGTTGCTGTTGCTCCCAATCGCTTCCACTTTGTTATAACACCACTAACAGCTGAGCGTGGAATATTTAGGATAATATTTGGACTTATTGCACAGGTGGCCATCGATTACTTGAGTTCTCTGAGCTCCTGAGAGCGGCCCATTCTCTCACTAATGTGTGTAGAAGCGTCTGCTTGATTTATACACCTGTGGCCATGAAGGGATTGAACACCTGAACTCAGTGATTTGGAGGCGTGTCCCAATACTTTTGGCAATATAGTGAATCTCATCTGCCCGTACTCTCAGGACTGTCACAGTAACAGAGGCAGATTTAACACAGGAAGTTGATTCCTGCATGATGGACCTATCTTCCCATCTCTCCTGACGTGTGTGTGTGTGTGTGTGTGTGTGTGTGTGTGTGTGTGTGTGTGTGTGTGTTTGGCTTTAGGCATTGGAGTGAATTGGGGAGGTGGGCGCAGCCACAGCATCTGTTCTCCCAAGAGACTTTGACATCCATCCATCCACTAATGAGCGCTAATCAATACAACCCCACTCTCCGCCTCCCTCTTAGGAAGCATTAAATTAAATGATGCGTTGCAGATATTTAGTTGAGACACTACAGCTGGTGTAACCCTAACCCTACAGCAGGACTTCAAAGGAGGACAGAAA
Source organism: Gobio occitaniae (assembly GCA_033150135.1). Classification (NCBI taxonomy): domain Eukaryota; kingdom Metazoa; phylum Chordata; class Actinopteri; order Cypriniformes; family Gobionidae; genus Gobio; species Gobio occitaniae. The sequence goes on along the minus strand of JARQWZ010000262.1, from coordinate 682,304 downwards.
TGAGGACAGAACCACATCAGCAAAAGCAGAACAATCCGTGACAGGGACACATACTGCCTGTTTTAATGGATTAATGCTTCACATTGTGTCAGAATTACTGTAATTATGAGATTAAAAGCTACTTGTATGCTTGCGTTCAAGAATTACTAATTTCTATAGCAAGAATTAGCCAAATAATGTGGCTTTGTTGTCAAGGATTGGGGGAAAAAAAACGTAATTATTTTACTAGCGACTGCAAATCTGGTACTCACCAGGAAGTCCTCTTCACAGTACACCTTTCCGTTAACATTATAGAAAGCCTTTCCTCGTAGCCTCCGTCCTGCGGGAACAAAAAGATCAAAATATGCTAAGTTTCATCTTACATGCTGCATAAAATGTTCCATGAGCTTCGACAACAAGACATTATTTTTAATTGGCAAACATCAAATGATTGAAAGGATGAAATGTTTTATCTTTGATGCGTGTTAAGTGAACAGCTGTGCTCATTCCCACAACACAAACAAACTTGCAAAACCACCAGCGTCTGATGTGTAATGCACACAGAAATTCATCAAATCTGTCTGGATGGCTTTACGCCGCCTTCACATTGGCATTAGGCATAGGTTCACAACCTGATTGGTCGGCTTGTATGACGTACATTTCGTGACGAAACTTACCGAACACCCAAATCAATGTTGTGTGCGCCTAAATGCGTTCGTTGTATGAGCGTTGCTACATTAGGGCTCGACTGTGCAAGTATTTCATTACATTTACATTTACATTTATGCGTTTGGCAGACGCTTTTATCCAAAGCGACTTACATTGCATTCAAGGTACACATTTGACATTTTGTCTGTTCTTGCTTTCCCTGGGAATTGAACCCATGACCTTGGTGTTGTTAGCGCCACGCTCTACTGTTTGAGCTATAGGAAAGCTATTTCACTCGCATTTGTGACTAAAAATAGATGTGTGCGAACTGTACAATGTATTTTGGAGCACGTCTGCGAATAAAAAAATCCCTGCAGATCAGTTTTCTAATGGTGCGTTCACACCGGACGGCGAATGACGCGATTTGCGCAAGTAATTTACATGTTAAGTCAACGCAAAGACGCGAAAAGACATTCTGCGGTGCGATTCGCGCAAATGACACAACGAATGGTGCGAATCGCCAGAGTTGAAAAATCTGAACTTTGGCGGATATTCGCACCACGTTAACCAATCAGGAGCTTGCTCTATCAGTGACAACAATGAGGATAAAATCTGGTTTATATTAATCATATATTAATATCTGGTTCAGACAAGTGTGCATATGATTATCACTGTGATAACATTAAATGACATGAAACAGATATCAGCGTTCACACTTATTCAATTGAACCACACTAACAGAGCAATCGCACCAGGGCTCGGTTTAATCCAACCAAAATTTAAATTGAGATGGGGGTCCAGTGGGTTAAACCATGGAACTTATATGCAGAAGGTTGCTGGTTCGATCCCAGCGGTTTACTCCATGTTGCTCCAGGGGTATTGTCCCTGAAATAAGGGTCGCTAGTTTCTGTAATTGTCACTGTAAGTCGCTTTGGATAAAAGCATCTGCCAAATGCATAAATGTAAAAATGTAAAATGAACACCCTTAGAATCCGTGTGCAATACCAGCCTAAAAACAAATGCAAACTGTGGCTGGTCATTTACCATGTCGGCCAGACTGTTTCTGTCTAAATAGGCGTTTCCTGGACAGTTTATGTCAGAGTCTAACTGAACGAGAGTAAGACCTCTGTATCGTATTCAAACACACACACACACACACACACACACACGAGTTCATAAATCAGTCTGACCCCTTTCCCCATCCCTTAATTTACAGCGCTCAAGGCAGACATCTCGTTTCTTTTCACCACCGCAAAATTTATGCACTTGCCACATTCAAACACCCAGTGGCCCGACAGAGAAGCGAACACTCGACGTGATTCAGAGCGATAAAGATTCACACACACACAGACAAGAGCGAAGACTTTCAATTAGGGGTGCAAACACACGATTTACACCTGCTGGACCATATAAAACTGTATTTGAGCATTTAGTGCATGTTAGTAGATCAAATGTATGTCAACCAAACCATTATTCTTTGTTCGTTTCAAATTTAAATGTTGTTCTAATGTATATGCAAAAAAGTGCATAGTGCTGCTAATTTTATTTGTTTGTTGGTGAAATGATTTCAGTGTGTGCATCAGTGCTTTTTGAACATTTCTTTAACAACACCGTGATAATATTGATCATTTTGGTCACTATAATCGTGTACCCTAGCAATACTGGTGCAATTTGGGTCAAGAACCACTCCAAATATCCTCAGAAAATCCTTTTTTTTAAACTGAGATGGCAAAGTTAGATGTGGCGGTTTGTATACGTGTGTAAACACAACAAACGACGTTGAGATCACTGAGATTTCTGGTGCTGACAAATGTCTGGGGAGGGCCAGAATCTGAACACAAAAAGAGAGAGAGGTCTGAGTAAACGGGGACATTCTTTCGGCCTGAGGTCACCGGCTGGTCCCAGTGTCCCCCTCCACCACCAAACACACACACACACACACACACACACACACAGAGAGAGAGAGAAAGGGGGGAAGGGACGGACTGCTAGATTCCTCCAGGCTTTGTCAAAGACTGCGGCCACAGTCAACTACATCTCCCCTGCAAAACACTGAGGTCTGCATCAAACTAACCTCATTTGTGGCAAATGTGTAGCTCTTGAGGAGGCAAAATCCTCACCGTTTCTTTTTTTACAGTTTTTCTCAGTCGCTTTGGTACATTTCTCAGATCAGAATTGAAATTCTCAAAGCTACCTGTTCAATCTTCACATCATTGTGTCACTTGTGCACATCAAAAAAGCAGTTTCTCGTTTCTTTGAACAAGTTGCAAATGCTTGTGTACATCCATGCAAATGATTATGTACAATTCTCTGCTGTTTCCAACATTATCAGTTGCTTATGTCATGTTGATCAAAATGTATTATAATGGGTCTCTGTTGAATAGTCTCACCCCCCACAACATTTAGGCATTAGTTCATAGCATAAGTCTTTACATGCAAAATGGTTGAACAAGTTGTCATAAAATGTCAAGCATATTTCTATACATTTCCGTAAGACGTTCACATTTCTACTTTTGTTTTTATGTTTTTTTCTCTTTGTGCTATGCAGTGCTGTCTTTTCCTTTCTGTATCGCAATGACATGGTCTGTCAACAAATTACAGTGCAAACAGTAAAAGCATAAATGTGAATCTTGTCCAGTCTCTTGCATTCAAACTCCCACATACACTGAGATGTAACCTACAATTTACAATAATTGTCATCAAAACTTTAGCCATATTTACATCAGAACATCCCTCCAGAGTACAGTTATATTGACAACATGACTAAGCAATTTGACTGTCTTATTCATACACAATGACACAAGGACTGTCATTCTGATGGCACTGACATGTTCATTGACACAGACATTTACTTTTGAGAGATGAACTAAGGATTTTGAGAAAGAGACTGGCTTTTGCATCCATGGTGTTTTGCCCTTTTTTACGAATTGTTTTGAGAAATGGACTTACTGTTTTGCATATATCGAGGATGATTCGAGAAATGTACCAAAGCGACTGAGAAAAAATGTAATAAATCAAATGTAAATTCATGTCCCAGTTACACTTAGTGATTTGTTCCAGTAACATTTTTTTTTGCCATGCTGGTTGAAAGTCTCTTCACATCCTGATAAAGTGATAGATAGATAGATAGATAGATAGATAGATAGATAGATAGATAGATAGATAGATAGATAGATAGATAGATAGATAGATAGATAGATAGATAGATAGATAGATAGATAGATAGATATGGATGGATGGATGGATGGATGGATGGATGGATGGATGGATGGATGGATGGATGGATGGATGGATGGATGGATGGATGGATGGATGGATGGATGGATGGATGGATGGATGGATGGATGGATGGATGGATGGATGGATGGATGGATGGATGGATGGATGGATGGATGGATGGATGGATGGATGGATGGATGGATGGATGGATAGATAGATAGATGGATAGATAGATTTCCTAGTGTGTGCAGGACACTATAGATCATTTCTGTAAGTGAGGAGAGCAAAATAAAGTAAACTGTGACATATTATACCCACAAAGTCTTCATACAGTGACTAGCTGTAAAACATTTTCAGACACTTTGAGCTGAGCATGTTTTGCTGAAGTGTTTTGTCTTTAATTGCTAATGTGACCTTTGACACCACAGACTGAACACACTAGCCACGTTTACATGCGCACTTTTTTGTCATCCTGATTAAAATAATTCCGATCGAAAGATTCGGTGGACTGTTTACATGAGACGTTATCTAAACCGATCTGGTGTTCACATGTGCTGACTTTCAGTCGGGATCCTTTTGTGACATGCGCACACAGTTTGTCTGCCGCATCAGATTCGTAATGTTAGTATCGTGGATCAATAGTTCTGTGTCGGTAATTTTTATATTTATTTATTTTTCTGTGGGCGAACATGCCGTAGTTTAACCTAATATATGTCCTATACAATGGCTATTTCAACAGCTGTGAATGATGAATGCGGAATCAAAAATGAATTCAATTCATTTATTTTGAAAAACACAAAATTAACAATAAAATGAACTCAAATTGTTAATAAAAACATAGGATATACGGTAAACCATGAATGAAGCATTCAAGACGTGCTCAGCATCATTCCTAGTACTAAACGCATATATTTCAGATGATTAAGGAAAGATACCATAATCACAAAGGTATAAATATTAACAAAAATAATTAAAGTAACGTAAGACCGTGGCTATTGTTACTTAACCAATTTGAAGCAGTTGTTGAACTTTTTTTTTATACCTACGAGAAACAGAGAAATATCGACACGTCCTCTCCAGCCGCTTGAATGTTCCCCGTTGAAATGGCAACTCTCAACGGCCACCAGGATTTATACAGTTTTATAAAAGCTATTCATTATTTGTTGTAAAGTGTAAGAATCACCTCAGAAAAATGAATTCTTCTGTCAGGCGCAGTTGAAGCCTCGGACAAACGCTCAAGATGAGATGCTGTAGCCAGGCTATGTCTGTGTCATTATTCCAACATCATGTTCATAACATGTTACGAAATAAAAAGTTTAATACCTCAGAAAAATGAACTTTCCTCTCTTGTCAACATAAGCCTGGTGTGAGCGCGGCGCTCTTCAGTTGAGGAGGCGCACGCTGTATATCACGTCACAGAAAGACGGACACTCAAAGTAGGGCTGTACGATTAATCGAAAAATAACCGAAACCGACATTCAGAACCTCTAACCGACGTATTTTTCCCATGTGGGTTATTTCGGTTTTCACGAGACTCCGCCCCGTCAGTCACATCAAGTGCAGTTTGAAGGCACACAGATGCAGGAGCAGTTATCTGTGTTTATAGATGCCCAGAATCACTATAGTAACTGCATGTTTTACACAGTTTATACAGGTCAGTTAATTGCTGTTCTTATAGCCTACGCGCTGACACACACACACAGACGGCGCGAGCAAGCCCCGAAGCCACTTTCACTTTCATGCTCATAAAGTTTGTCAAGTAAATGCGTTTAAACGCTTGCCAGTTTCAACATTTAAAGCAATTGTGAACTATTCAACAACAACAATACGGAAAACTTCTCCGGTCACTGCTCAGCTTTTTCAGTGACACACAGAGCCGAGCCGTGTCGCGTCTCTGAAAACCTGCGCGCCCTGAAGGCAGATCTTTCACCTGCATCCTCACAAAGCTTGTCATTTGTATGTGGTTTAAGCCCTGCCAGTTTGAACATTAAAGTGAGTTTCGACCATCAGATGTATTATGTTGAACTAATGCCTGATATATTTTGACAAACGAACACTCAGACAGAAGCTGTGACTAAAGTAAAGTCACTAACGTAGCTCAGAAACTCAACCGTTATAGGCAAACATTTTAATACCTTTGAAGTACAAACCACAGCTTCATAATGAATAGAGACAGTAAGAGTAATTCACACACACAATCACTCTCTCATTAATGCATTCAAATAAATGTAATGTAGGCCTATGTGTTAATTTATCTGTATCTGATGTACAACTAGCAGAAATCTGCCCCATAGACAATAACTGCTGAAAGTGAACAGTTTCCTTCAAGTATTTTAAAATCACAATGCACTTTTTCATTACAAATAAAAATTCCACCTTTAATAGTAGAAAATATTTACAGTACAAACCTTATCAGTGAACTTACTCAAAAACCTTATGAGAAAAAAAAAAAAAAAAAAATAAAAATATTCGTTCATTAATCGTAATCGAGGTCAAATGTTCAATTAATCAAGGTTTTTATTTTTGGTCAAATCGTTACAGCCCTAACTCAAAGTAATCGGATCAGGTCGTTTACATAGTGGAATTTTTTGTTTGATCGGTTCATGAAAAGGTTGATCCCATCCCTCTCAAACCCATTACAATTTCATTCGGTTTGGCCATTTTTATTCTGATTGAGGTGTTTATATGGAGCATTTTCATTCGGATTGGACTTTTAAACCGATTACAGTGCTCCATGTAAATGCACCTACTGATGTTCTGTACTGCTCATTGGTTGAGCTGAACTGGTATTATCTGATTGTGTTCTTAAATCTAACAGCTGATTGGTTGATTGTGATCCATTACATCCCTTTCTATCTGACATTATCAAGATTAATTTGTTCTGACAGTTTAATTGACTGTTCGCAAAGACCCGCCCCCTTTAGTTACTGTTGCTATGTCCAACAAGCCATGGCGCTCTCACACCACACACACACACACGTTCTCACGTAGAGAAAATACATCGCAGAGCAAAGAGGACACTGACAACACGCCAAGAGACAGGACAGTAAGTTACCTTTTTTTAAAAAGAAATTTAAACAGTAAATAGCGTTTTGTGGCTCTTTAATGTGTCGTGATCGCCTCTGTTAAAGCTGCTCGTGAACCGATCAACTCTTCCTTCTAGTTCATTGATAAGCACGAAATAAACATGAATGAACACTAAAAGAAATGTCATTTCAACTGCGGAAAGACGTCAATACACACCGTTTTTCCACATTCAAGTCCACTGACGTTAATCTCCTAACTCTCCTGACTGCTTTGTCGGACAAAACGGCAGATTCGGCGATGTGATTGGTCAGATCACCTGTCAATCAAACTTGCGGCGAAGAGTTCTTGTCATATTTTACTAGCATTTACTAACAATGTCTAAAAGCTGATATGTGACAAAGTGTACAGCAAACAAGCTAAAGAAACCCAGAACCAAAAACCCAGAAGTTTTTATAAGCTGTTGACCCAAAAAACGAGCATTTAAGGACAAAAAAAGTGGATACAAAGTGGACAGAGTGCGACGCTGAGAACTACACCCACTAGAGTTGAACGTGATCAGAGACAGGAAATATAAACCTGACATTTGGATATTTGACTTAACAGTGTCAACATGTTTACTGCACACATACGCATACTGAGACATTCTGAGTGTCAGGATCCCAAAATGTACCCATTCTTCTGCTGAAGCTTCACGTCTTATTGCTTTTATCCACTTTTGTCTCCTTAAACGCTTGTTTTTTTTCGCCGAAATGAATCTGTGACAGTCAGGTGGTACAGGACAGTGTTCATTAAGTTTTGTTCATTATTATATTAATGTTTTGTGCTTTGAGACATGAGGTAGTTTTAGAGCGTTTTCACACCTCAAAGTCCGCACCAAGGTCCGAACCGAAGTTCATGTTTTGATACTTTTTATACATTCGGTTAGTTTTGGTTTGGTTTCACATTGCAATTATGTGAGCGCACTAAAGAACTTTACATGACACACTTACGTCCTGTCGTCATCCTCTATGTGGGCGGCATCTGGACATTGATTGGTTTGTAAACGGACGAGCATCTTTGACCAGAATGAATGAACGGACGCGTTGCCACTATTGAACGGTGCGCATTGCTGAACTATTTTTTTATTCGTTACGTTTAAAAGTGGACATTTCAAGCTTTATATTCACACATTTCTCATGTTTGTGAGGCAGTAGCTGAGAAGTTTCGGTTTATTTGAGACGCGCTCCAGTTCATGTGCAAGCATGTGATCGCTCCCGCGATTATTGTCTGCTATAGACTATTTGCTTCTTATTTATTAAATCCAGGTAATTATCTGATTAAACGTTGATTAAAATTAAGATACAATTTATACAAAACTAAATTCCCATTAAAGAAAGGCTTTCTAAGCAAAATCATGCAAAATTTCGTTCAAAATTATTTCTGACTTTGTCTTCTGACATTTGCGCATATTTTCACTTTTCATAATCAAAGCCTAGATTGAATTTAAAAATAACATTATAATATTTAAACATAAACAGGAACTTCCTGTAAATGGTCTGAAAGTACGAATCATACAGAAAATGCTTTCACAGTAGAAACGAACCAAACCTTTGTTCAGTTTGATCCGGACTGAGACGACCTCTTTTCGTCGGACCAAATTTCGTCTGTTTGGTCTGGACCGTGTTATGGGGAAGGTTTCACACCTGTCATTTTGATTTGGACCAAACTGAAAAGTCCGAAAATCCGGACCAAACAAGGTAGGTGTGAAAACGCCCTAACTCTCTTGTGACGCTTTTGTTTGCGTTTATGTGTTTTGAAGGAGGCGTGGCTTTGGAGACGCTATGAAGGATCTCATGCTTTCAAAGCTAGCCTCTCCGAAAATTGCTTTCCCTACCTTTAAATAATCAATAAGAAAAGAAAACAATTCAATTTTGTTTTTTACATTAACAATGTAATTAACCCTTATGCATCCCTGGGGATGTTTTCATCCACTACGGGGTGTTTTTGAGACTTAATTTGGCCATAACTTTCTCTGTGTTTTAGCAAATGGAATGATTTTTTTATTTTTGGGAAAATGCTTTGAAAATTGCCACAAACTCAACAAAACACTGTGGGCAAATCCACTACCCTTTCATTGCCCTCGTGGCTGAAAACAGCCACTAAATTAAAATGCTGTAAAAATGTATCGGATAAATATATATATATATTTTTTTTTTGTTGCATAAATCTATTAATCAACCTCAGTCCTGATCAAAACTTGCCCCATTGACTTCCATTATAACCACATTTTTTGATTGCAAAGCCATGACACCATATACTCATGCATTTTTGATTGTTGATGGTTTTTGGGAAGAGTTAAAATTTGTAATTTTGTCCCCCCCAATTAAAGAGTTAAAATTCCCTTTTTTTTTCTTCTAAAACATTTAATAGTTTTGATCAGGACTGAGCTTGATTAATAGATTTATGCAAAAAAAATTGAAAAATCTGTTACTGTTTTCAGCCACGAGGGTAACGAAAAGGCTAGTGAATTTGAAGGATGCAAAAGGGTTAAAATGTATTAAAACCAAATATAAAAATCTCATCAAGTTAGTGTTTTATGTGCATTTTTAAATGTATTCCAAAATGATAACTAAAGTGACCAGGTGCAAACAGGCCCAGTGTTTTGGTATACACTCTAAAAAAAAAGTCTCGTAATCATAAGGGAACCTTTTTTAGTGCTATATAGCACCAATTTTGGTGCTTCAGTGGTTCTTCAGAGGTGCTATATAGCACCTTAGTCAAAGAACCGGTGAAGAACCTCTGAAGAACCTCTGAAGAACCGCTGAAGAACCACTGAAGCACCGCTGAAGAACCACTGAAGCACCAAAAATGGTGCTATATAGCACTAAAAAAGGTTCCCCTATGATTACGAGCCAAGAACTATTTTTGGTGCCATATAGAACCTTTTTTTTTTTAGAGTGTAGGGAATGCAAAAATTCACCACTATAGAAGTTTATCCAACTATGATGATTTCCGCTTCTGAGAGCCCCGGAAATGTGAAGAGAGTCCATTAACCAAAAACGTTTTTTTGGTTATTTTTCATGCACATCCATCTCTTCTCCCCCGCTCCTCTCAGAAGAGTGTGTGGGCAGTTTAATGTCCATGGTCTGCTGTGTTAAATGCATCTTTGATTTAATTTTTACACTTGAGATGCTTCAGAATGCATGTTTCCCATGACTGTCACAGAGGCTGCGGATCTCCAGTCCTCTTCTGAACTTAATCAGAGCCGTCGACTCATGACACTCACAAACTGAGGCTGTTGTCCACTGGAAATATGTATTTTTAATGTTTTGATAGCTGAAAGATCGACACAACCTAATGGACTGTGCTTATGACAATGTGGCATCAACTCTGATTGAGGTACATAATCCCAACCAGCAGCTCTAGAATATGCACATCCCCACTAGAACACACAAAAGATACATACAAGAAAATAAACACCTGTGAAGTCTCACTTTGTCGAAGCGTTCAGAGGTCGATATGATTTTCTCACTGACTGCCTGTACACACAGACCACATCTAAAGTGTTGTGTTAACACACAGCTGCTGAGGACTGCTGGGAAATCTGCCGTGAACTTAATCAAAGATTCACAGCAGAGAGAAACGCTGAGTGCCACACTGAAAACACTGAAACTGAGAAAATACCACGTTCAGTAGAATAATAAATATACAAACACATGGTTTAAAACAAAACAATTGATAGAAATAGGGAACGATAGAGCGATTGATACACTACCGTTCAAAACTTTTGGGGTTTTTATAATTTTTTGGAAATAAATGTATAGTTTTATTCAGCAAGGATGCATTCAATTGATCAAAAGTGACAGTAAAGACTTTATAATGTCACAAAATATTCCATTTCAAATAAATGCAGCCTTGGTGAACAGAAGAGACTTCTTTTAAAAACATTAAAAAATCTTACTAACCCCAAACTTTTGAACAGTCGTAAAGAAGATGGATGGATGGATGGATGGATGGATGGATGCATGGATGGATGGATGGATGGATGGATGCATGGATGGATGGATGCATGGATGAATGGATGGATGCATGTATGGATGGATGGATGAATGGATGGATGCGTGGATGGATGGATGCATGGATGGATGGATGGATGCATGGATGGATGGGTGCATGGATTGATGGATGGATGGATGGATGCATGGATGGATGGGTGCATGTATGGATGGATGGATGGATGGATGGATGCATGGATGGATGGGTGCATGGATTGATGGATGGATGGATGGATGGATGGATGCATGGATGGATGGGTGCATGTATGGATGGATGGATGGATGGATGGATGGATGGATGGATGGATGGATGGATGGATGGATGGATGCATGGATGGATGGATGGATGGATGGATGGATGCATGGATGGATGGGTGCATGGATTGATGGATGGATGGATGGATGCATGGATGGATGGATGGATGGATGCGTGGATGGATGGATGCGTGGATGGATGGATGCATGTATGGATGGATGGATGCATGCATGGATGGATGGATGGATGGATGGACGGACGTATGTATGTATGCATGTGTAGATGGATGGATGGATGGATGGTATGTATGTATGCATGTATAGATGGATGGATGGATGGATGGATGGATGGACGGATGGACGTATGTATGTATGCATGTATAGATGGATGCATGTATGGATGGATGGATGGATGGTATGTATGTATGGATGGATGGATGGACGTATGTATGTATGCATGTATAGATGGATGCATGTATGGATGGATGGATGGATGGATGGTATGTATGTATGGATGGATGGATGGACGTATGTATGTATGCATGTATGGATGGATGCATGTATGGATGGATGGATGGACGGATGGATGGTATGTATGTATGGATGGATGGATGGATGGATGGATGGATGGACGTATGTATGTATGTATGTATGCATGTATAGATGGATGGATGGACGGATGGACGGATGTATGTATGCATGTATAGATGGATGCATGGATGGATGGATGGATGGACGGATGGATGGATGGTATGTATGTATGGATGGATGGATGGACGCATGTATGTATGCATGTATAGATGGATGGACGGATGGATGGATGGACGCATGTATGTATGCATGTATAGATGGATGGATGGATGGATAGACGGATACACAGACAGATGGATGGACGGACCACGGCCAGAACGATAGATTGATAGATGCAGTGAGAACAAAGCATAACCGTGTCTCCTGATGCTGTTAGAACACACACACACACACACACACACACACACACACACACTCACTCTCCTTCGCACACTCACACATTCACACACTCCTATCCACAGCGAGAGAACAAGCAGTTCTTTATCATCTGCAGGTGGGTTCGCCCCAGTGCATGATGGGATACTGGAGGTGATGAGTCACTCAAAGAGTGTATGTACATGTTTGGGAATTCACATCCAGATTGTAGAGAGTGTGTGTGTGTGTGTATTCCTGTAAAGAGGGGAATTTTAGTCTGCGGTTCAGAGCATGTGCAGACCTGCTGGTCACACACATGTTCTTCTGCCACCCCTCTCACTATATACAGTATATATTCACACACACTGTCTGTCTCATCTTTTCCTCTCTTTCCCATGTTTTTTTAATGGCCATTTTATGAGCTTTACAGGCAAGACAAACATCCGTACTGACTGCATGGCCAGAGCACAAAGTGGGCCATGAAAATAGTGAAACAAAACCTAATACAGTCGAGTAATCTGTGCATCAGTTCAAATGAATCATCGACAAGCTATAACTATTTCCAACCTTTATAACTGTTACAGGGTGTTTGTGATGCTGTGAGTGTGTGTTTATGAGAACAGGTTATGTGAGTGAGGGTCATGGCTGATACCGAGAGAGAGAGATGGAGGAATAAAGGAGTGCATTTCTCTCTCTTTGATGAGGACGGGGCTGGTGCAGCTCTGGACGTGACAGAAAAGCTCAATTATATTCAGAGAGAAACACACAAACAGCCAGAAGAGCATCAAAAACTGTCTCTAAGATAGATAGATATTCAGATGGAACGATGGAAATTAGATATAGATAATAGATTAAGAAAACATATAGAATAGAATAGATAAGATATAGAATAGATAAATATAACAAACGCTAGACATAATGCACAATAGATTTAATGAATGATAGACAGAACAACAGACAAACAGATATAACATAAGACAGATAGACAGGACGATAGAACGATCTATAGAACGATAGAACGATAGATAGAACGATAGATAGAACGATAGATAGAACGATAGATAGATAGATAGATAGAACGATAGAACGATAGATAGATAGATAGATAGATAGATAGATAGATAGATAGATAGATAGATAGATAGATAGATAGATAGATAGATAGATAGATAGATAGATAGATAGATAGATAGATAGATAGATAGAACGATAGATAGAACGATAGATAGAACGATAGATAGATAGATAGATAGATAGATAGATAGATAGATAGATAGATAGATAGATAGATAGATAGATAGATAGATAGATAGATAGATAGATAGATAGATAGATAGATAGATAGATAGATAGATAGATAGATAGATAGATAGATGGATATAACTATACAATAGGATGGGTGGGTGAATGGATGAGCAGATGGATGTGTGGGTGTAGGAATGGATGGATGGGTTTTGGGATAGATGGGTGGGTGGATGGATGGATAGGTGGATGGATGGGTGGGTTTAGGAATGAATTGGTGGATGAGTGGATAGGTGGATAGATGGATGGATGGGTGGATGGGTGGGTTTAGGAATAGATTGGTGGATGAGTGGATAGGTGGATGGATGGATGGATGGATGGATGGATGGGTTTAGGAATAGATTGGTGGATGAGTGGATAGGTGGATAGATGGATTGATGGGTGGATGGATGGATGGATGGGTTTAGGAATAGATTGGTGGATGAGTGGATAGGTGGATAGATGGATGGATGGGTGGGTTTAGGAACAGATTGGTGGATGAGTGGATAGGTGGATAGATGGATGGATGGGTGGATGGGTGGGTTTAGGAATAGATTGGTGGATGAGTGGATAGGTGGATGGATGGATGGATGGATGGGTTTAGGAATAGATTGGTGGATGAGTGGATAGGTGGATGGATGGATGGATGGATGGATGGATGGATGGGTTTAGGAATAGATTGGTGGATGAGTGGATAGGTGGATAGATGGATGGATGGGTGGGTTTAGGAACAGATTGGTGGATGAGTGGATAGGTGGATGGATGGATGGATGGATGGGTTTAGGAATAGATTGGTGGATGAGTGGATAGGTGGATGGATGGATGGATGGATGGGTGGATGGGTGGGTTTAGGAATAGATTGGTGGATGAGTGGATAGGTGGATGGATGGATGGATGGGTTTAGGAATAGATTGGTGGATGAGTGGATAGGTGGATGGATGGGTGGATGGATGGATGGGTGGGTTTAGGAATAGATTGGTGGATGAGTGGATAGGTGGATGGATGGGCGTATGGATGGATGGATGGGTGGGTTTAGGAATGGATTGGTGGATGAGTGGATAGGTGGATGGATGGATGGATGGATGGATGGATGGATGGGTTTAGGAATAGATTGGTGGATGAGTGGATAGGTGGATGGATGGATGGATGGGTGGGTTTAGGAATAGATTGGTGGATGAGTGGATAGGTGGATGGATGGATGGGTTTAGGAATAGATTGGTGGATGAGTGGATAGGTGGATGGATGGATGGATGGATGGGTTTAGGAATAGATTGGTGGATGAGTGGATAGGTGGATGGATGGATGGATGGATGGAAGGATGGGTGGGTTTAGGAATAGATTGGTGGATGAGTGGATAGGTGGATGGATGGGCGTATGGATGGACGGATGGGTGGACGGGCAGATGGATGGGTGGATGGATGGATGGATGGATGGGCGTATGGATGAGTGGATGGATGGGTGGATGAGTGGATGGATGGACAGGTGGATAGGTGGATGGATGGATGGGTGGATGAGTGGATAGGTGGATGGATGGGCGTATGGATGGATGGATGGGTGGTTGAGTGGATAGGTGGATGGATGGATGGATGGATGGATGGGCGTATGGATGGATGGATAGGTGGATGGGTGGATGGATGGGTGGATGGATGGATGGGTGGACAGGTGGATAGGTGGATGGATGGATGGGTGTATGAGTGGATAGGTGGATGGATGGATGGATGGATGGGTGTATGGATGGATGGATGGGTGGATGAGTGGAAAGGTGGATGGATGGATGGATGGATGAGTGGATAGGTGGATGGATGGATGGATGGATGGGTGGATGAGTGGATGGGTGTATGGATGGATGGATGGGTGGATGAGTGGAAAGGTGGATGGATGGATGGATGAGTGGATAGGTGGATGGATGGATGGATGGATGGGTGTATGGATGGATGGGTGGATGAGTGGATGGGTGTATGGATGGATGGATGGGTGGATGAGTGGAAAGGTGGATGGATGGATGGATGAGTGGATAGGTGGATGGATGGATGGATGGATGGATGAGTGGATAGGTGGATGGATGGATGGATGGATGGATGAGTGGATAGGTGGATGGATGGATGGATGGATGGATGGATGGATGGATGAGTGGATAGGTGGATGGATGGATGGATGAGTGTATGGATGGATGGGTGGATGAGTGGATAGGTGGATGGATGGATGGACAAATGAACAGAGGATGGTTGATGGATGGATGGATGGATGGACGGACGGAGGATGGTTTATGGATGGATGGATGAGTCTAACATTAGTCAAGTGTTTTTACGTCAGACTAACCATATTTGTTATGAATCAAATGATCTTTTGATATGTATTCATGTAAATAAAATTATGAATAAATTCATTTCAAATAATAATCATTTAAAAAAGTCATGTCTAATGTATTTACATAAAGTCATTAGCACACGATTATGCAATGTGCAAAACATCTTTGGGTTGAACTTCAACTAAAAATAACGATATAATGATACACACCATTAACAACACGACATAAAATCACTCGTCCCCGCCCACCTCGACTCATTTCACAATCATAAGATAATTATTATGATATATTAATTATCATGATTACACTGAAGCTCTGCTCATTCCTCAGATGACCCAAATAGGGCTGGGTATCGAATCAGATGTTCCGATTAGATTAGATTTTCGATACAATTTCAATTCTCAATTCAACTCAATGAATATAGATTTAATACAAATACTATATTTAAAAAAAAAGAACAGTGAACAAGTTTACAAGAGGGTAATTAAAGTACATACAATTATGTTAAATACAATGGGCCTACAATTTTGTTTTTATGGATATTTTGATACATTTATTCTAAAACATAAAAAGGATATGGGATGATTATCAGCCATTTTTAGTAAAGGACAAGCATTTCTTGTGATTTTGCAGACCGTCATTCAGACTCTGTGCGTTTTTATGGAGGCTTTTTCCTCCAGGGGCGTCTGAGCTTTGATTGGTGCTCTGGATGATGCATTATATTTCGTCACTATCTCTGTTATTTGTGTGCCTTCCTTAGATGCGATTGCCATTAGATTTTATCTTTGTGACAGCTATAGTGGAGAAGACTATTAGACTTACGTTCATTTTACGCAGGGCCGGCTCTAGCTCTTTGGTTGCCCAAGGCGAGATTGAGTCCCCCCCCCCTAAGCCCACCGGCAACTATAGTTGCCAGTGTATAGTTGTCATTTTCCTTCTGTAAGTATTTTTTTAGATATTATCCATGTTTTATATCTTAATGACACACAAGCAGACAACCAAATAAAGGATTTCAAGAAGAAAAAAAAAGTATTAACTTCCTTCCTGTCACATGAGACTGCCAACTTCCAACCCCTACTTCCAAGGAGCACAACGAAGGCAAACCCTCCCAAAGAAAGGATACTTTCATGTTACTAATAAGTATTTTTTGTTGACATATATATATCAACATAATCATGAAGGTCTCTAGAATCATCCAAACAAAACAAATCTTACAACAGATCTATAGTTTTTAGTATACTTAGTCAAACATAATACATTTGATTATGAATAAAGATTGATCTGCTGAAAGCAGTTATTTTGAGTTAGATGCTAAATGTTCTCCTCTTATTCATATTTGACATTGAAGGGGTGTATACAACATATTTGCCCACCCACAACTATAGTTGCCACAGATTCAAATACGATTTGAAAATACGAAATACGAAAAAATTGGGCACAAATGGGTTAAGTATTTATAAAAACTATACAAACAAAAATGCTCCTATAGTTACTCCAAGACTTAAACAGCTTATTATGACTTAAATAATACACTCTAATAAATTGCACATACAAAAATGTTACAAAGAACGTTGGAGGATATTTAACAAATTATGACTCAAACTATGGATGAACAAACAAAAAGGCTTTTATAGTCACTCCAACACTTAATCAAGAAAATTAAGACTTGAAGGATCAACTGCAATAAATTGGTCATACACAAATGCTAGAAAGAATGTTCAAGGATATTTACCAAATATTAACTCCATGTGCAAAAACTCTCTTAAGCACCTGTAAAGACACTTAAGCAAATTATGACCCATAAACTGGATTAACTATACCCTCTACAAACAAAAGTGCTATTATGTATACACTGTACTTACCACTACAAAATTAAAATATATAAGTTCTTGTAGCTCTATGCCTATCTTAAATAATAAAAGATGAACAGTTGTTTCTGGCATTTCTATTCACCTTCAAAATTGACGCAGCATTAAAATTTGGCTCGTCTGGATTTCCTTATTGTCAGTGAAATGCGTAGTAATATGTAGATAACTAGCTAGCTAGTGATAGCTTAGTGACAGCAATAAAACGTCCAATATTAGTTGATAATATCGATAATACGAAGTAAATTTATTTCGTTTGACACCTTTATGGCTGAGATGGGCTTTCTTTTGATCGTCTGCCTTTCTCTTTTTCCGTCCCTGTGCACTCGAGGGTTTAGACCGCTTCATTTTTGAAGAACGCGCCAGTGATGAGCACTTGCCTGACCTAACAATACTCACCATCATTTCAATCTAATAATCAGGTTAAGTAATTAAACGTGCGGCTGAGGGGGCGCCCAAGGATGGTCATGTTTAATAAACAGTATGTTTTATTTCGCTTGTTTTAATTCTATGCTTAATGGGAAGTAAGTTTAAGGGCGCCACTAGAGGGCGCCTGGCTGCGCCCCCAACACATTTGTCGCCCTAGGCAACCGCCTAGCTCGCCTATAGCAAACGCCGGCCCTGATTTTACGTTCAATGTTTGCAAAATAATATGGAAATAAAATCGATTCTTGGCCTTTGAGAATCGATTTTGAATCGACCACATTTTAAAAAACGATTAATCGAAAAATCAATTTTTTTTGCCCAGCCCTAGACCCAAACACACACACACACACACACACACACACACACGCACGCACGCACACACACACACACACACACACACACACACACACACACACACACACACACACACACACACACACACACACACACACACACACACACACACACACACACACACACACACACACACACACACACACACACTCCGGCAAGCTCCTGTGAACTTCAACAACCCATTCTGTCCCTAAAAGAGGCTTCCAGTTCCTCCCAGTCCGCAGAGCCGCAAAGCATCCGGTTTACTGGCCCTCTTTCTTCTGGAAAACAATACATGTACAGCGGACGGCTAGCATTACGTGTAAATCATCTGCACAGGCTGTAAAGCGTGAGGAAACCGTATCTGAGCGGAGGGGAAGAGAGAATGAAAGAGAGAGAACTCAGCAGCAGTACCACCGTGATTTCTCTCTCGCTTACAGAGGAAACAGGAGAACAGAGTGAGAGGTGACGGACACACACACACACACACATTCATAAACACAAAAAAAATTCTCCAAGCAACATATACAGCAGTGAGTCTTTACATGTGGCTTGTGATCTTTGACAAACTAAACTACATCACAAAACACCACAAAACTCAATTTTTCCTTTTTAGATAGAATTATGCTTGTATAATTTTAATTAAATGCATAATTCTTCCATTTTCAATGCATAACTTTAATCATAACTCTTCAAAATTCGATGCATAACTAATTAAATGCATTATTTTTCCTTTTTAGATAGAATTATGAATGTATAATTTTAATTAAATGCATAGTTATTAAAATTTCGAATTAAATCATAATTCTTCCATTTTAAATGCATAAATCGAATTAAAAGCATAGTCATCCAATTTTCAATGCATAACTTTCATTAAATCATAACTCTTTAAAATTCGATGCATAACTAATTTAATGCATTCATTTTTCCTTTTTAGATAGAATTATGCATGTATAATTTTAATTAAATGCAATTTCGAATTAAATCATACTTCTTCCATTTTCCATGCATAATTCTAATTAAATGCATAATTCTAACTAACTCATAATTCTTCCATTTTCAATACATAACTTTAATTAAATCATAACCCTTCAAAATTCGATGCATTACTAATTACATGCATTAATTTTTCTGTATCATTTTAATGAAATGCATAGTTATTAAAATTTCAAAATAAAGGCATAATTCTTCAACTTTCGATACATAACTAATTAAATCATAATTCTTCTATTTTAAATGCATAAATCGAATTAAATGCATAGTCATCCAATTTTCAATGCATAACTTAAATTAAATCATAACTCTTCAAAATTCGATGCATAACTAATTTAATGTATTCATTTTTCCTTTTTAGATAGAGTTATGCATGTATAATTTTAATTAAATGGATAGTTATTTAAAATTTCGGATGAAATCATAATTCCATTTTCCATGCATAATTCTAACTAAATGTATAATTCTTCATATTTAGATGCATAACTAATTAAATGCATAATTCTAATTAACTCATAATTCTTCCATTTTCAATGCATAACTTTAATTAAATCATAACTCTTCAAAATTCGATGCATAACTAATTTAATGCATTCATTTTTCCTGTTTAGATGCATGTATCATTTTAATTAAATGCATTCATTTCTAATTAAATGCATAATTCTTCAACTTTCAATACATTACTAAGTAAATTAGAATTTTTACATTTTAGATGCATACTTCTAATTAAATGCATAATTCTTAAATTGTCTATTCATAATTCCTATTAAATCAAAATTCTTCTATTTTCGATGCATAATTTTAAATGCATCATTCTTCCATTTCCATGCATAACTCTAATAAATCATAATTCTTCCACTTTTGATGCATAAATCAAATTTTTCAATGCATAGCTAATTGTGTAATTGCATACTTCCATTTCAGAAGCTAAATGCATAATGCATATAAAGAGAACAGATCAACGGAGGATGCCATTGCTATTGTGGTTCACACACTTTTGGAACATCTGGAGCACAAAAACACCTATGCACGGCTACTTTTCATTGACTTTAGTTCAGCTTTTAACACAATACGGCCTAATACACTCCTGCTGAAATTGTGTAATATTGGACTAAACAAGTCACTATGCAGCTGGACACTGGACTTTTTAACCAACCGCTCACAATGTGTGAAGATAGGTGAGCACGTTTCAGACTTTATAAACATCAATACTGGTGCCCCCCAGGGCTGCGTGCTCAGCCCACTTCTCTACACACTTTACACATATGACTGTTCTGCCTCCTTCCCCACGAATCACATCATTAAATATGCTGACGACACAACCGTGCTCGGCCTCATAATAAACAACAATGAGACAGCATATCGGGAGGAGATCGAACTTCTGACAGGGTGGTGTAGAAAGCACAACCTGGTTCTTAACACAAAGAAGACAAAAGAACTCATAGTTGACTTTCGCAAACAAAACCATCCTGACCATTCACCTATCATCATTAATGGGGAGGAGGTAGAGAGGGTGACCAACTTTAAATTCCTGGGTCTGACTGTTTCAGAGGATCTGTCCTGGGGCAGAAACATCACTTCAGCGGTAGGGAAAGCCCAGCAGCGGCTCTTTTACCTGAGGAAGCTGAAAAGAGTGAAACTGCCACAGAGGCTCATGATAAACTTTTACAACTGTGCAATCCAAAGTGTACTGACTTATGGGCTGTTAGTTTGGTTCTCCAGCTGCACTACAGCTGAACGGCAAATGATTCAGAGGGTGGTAAAAACTGCTGGCAAAATCATTGGGACTGTCCTCCCGGAGATTTCAACAGTGTACACCTCCCGCTGTCTACGTAGGACACACAGCATCATGAGAGACAGGTTCCATCCAGCAAACAGCTTGTTCCGTCTTCTACCATCAGGGAGGAGGTACAGGTCTCTTCAAGCCCGGACCACCAGAATGGCTAATAGTCTTTATCCCCAGTCAGTCAGACTGCTGAATGAACACTGTTCCCCTCTAACTTAACCCATTTAGTATGCACACTATCCACCAATTGCAATACCTGAGAACTGGACTTTGCATCGCTGCAGTATACATATTCACACACAATATCTCAATATCTCACAATATCTCACACACTCTCGGTCTACTGTATGTCAATTGCCCTGTTATGTTGTGACATGTGTTACAGTTTATCTCTGGCACTTTAGGAAAATGCACTGTCGATTGATGCACTTATGTAATCTCGTTGTACTAACAATGACAAATAAATGAATTATTATTATTATTAAATGCTACTTATAAACATGTTCATGAAAATCATCCATACAGTCACATCTGGATCAAAGACCAAATGGACCTCTGCCGATACCAATGACACAAAACAACATGCTTTAGACACGTGTGTGTGTGTGTGTGTGTGTGTGTGTGTGTGTGTACACTCACCGCAGGAGCAGCAGGTGAAGCAGTTCGTATGATACAGGTTCCCCATCGCCTGACACGCTTGACTCGCTCCATAAACACCTTTACCACACTTTACACAGATACCTGTTAAGAGCACAAACACACACACAGCTGTCAGGAGACATTAGAACAAAAAAATATGATCATCAGTGTATTTATGCCACTGTACATATGAATTTCATCATGAATAATGAATAGATAGAACAAAAAAATCTGTTGGGTTGACAAAAAGGCAATTGATTTCACTCCATGCAAATATAAAACTATTAAAAATGGTACTTAGAACTTACCAAACATAACATTTTCATATTTGTGCTCTTTTTTTTAATTCTCATGATTGTTTATTATTGTTTGAGGGTTTTTTTTAGCTATATTTGGTTTACTGTGTAGTGCTAAATAAATAAAGGATGCATTTAAGAGTGGCTAAAGTTTAAAAACTCATCAGTCATTGTTCACCGCAGTTACACAGGAAGTGCTCGGCATCAATATTCGGATAACTCAAGTTAATGTTTTCGGGAAATCCAGTTTCTCCAAACCACAAATATTCAGCCCTTAATGATGCAAACTCTCTTTAAACCCATTTGTGTGTGTGATAACACTCATCAGATAAGCTCTCGGTGACTTAATGGTTAACTCATCACGATAATTATAGCATCATTGAGAGGGAATGTCATGTAGAATCCAGCACTTCTGATCTAATCGTGTTTGTAAAAGTCCCGGCTTTACGGCTGAGAAGTGCGGCTGCATAAACACCCACAGCGTCTGCACACAAACAGAACTACAGGTCAGAAGAGCTCTGTGTGGAGATCACTTATTTAACACAATTAATAGTTGACTTTGGAAACATCATGCATTTATTTTATTTTTTTGTACAACATTTTTTTTAACAGTATTTCATTTGAACTTTAAATAATATAAACATATAAATATAAATAATATAAATATAATAAACTAAATAATATAAACATATAAATATAAATAATATAAATATAATAAACTAAATAATATAAATATAATAAACTAAATAATATAAACATACAAATATAAATAATATAAATATAATAAACTAAATAATATAAACATATAAATATAAATAATATAAAGATAATAAACCAAATAATATACACGTATAAATATAAAATGATATAAAAGTATAAATGAAATAAATATAAAATAAAAATAATATAAAAATAATATAAAGTATAATTACAAATATTAAATATATATAATATAAAAAAATAAACTAAA
Organism: Gobio occitaniae; assembly: GCA_033150135.1. Lineage (NCBI taxonomy): Eukaryota > Metazoa > Chordata > Actinopteri > Cypriniformes > Gobionidae > Gobio > Gobio occitaniae. The sequence goes on along the minus strand of JARQWZ010000262.1, from coordinate 659,300 downwards.
TATAAATAAAATATAAAATAATAAACAAAATAATATAAATTTATAAATAATATAAATAAACAAAATAATATAAATGTATAAATAATATAAATATAAAATATAAATGAACAAAATAATATAAATGTATAAATAATATAAATATAAATGTATAAATATAAAATATAAATGAACAAAATAATATAAATGTATAAATATTATAAATATAAATAATAAACAAAATAATATAAATGTATAAATATTATAAATATAAAATATAAGTGAACAAAATAATATAAATGTATAAATAATATAAATATATAATATACATAATAAACAAAATAATATAAACGTATAAATAATATAAATATACAAAATAATATATAAACGTATAAATAATAAAAATATAAAATAAAAATAAAATAAAATAATAAACAAAATAATATAAATGCATAAATAATATAAATAATCAAAATAATATATAAACCTATAAATAATATAAATATAACATTATATAAAAATATAAATTATTATATTAATATAAAATATAAATTATATAAAATATAAAAAATATAAAAGTATAAATAAAACAAATATAAAATATAAATTATATAATAATAATAATAGAAGAAGAGTAAAGTAAGTAAGTAAGTAAGATCAACTTAGTTATAGTGCTCTGCCGTAAAGAAGAGTGTGTTCTGGATTTATAACAAGACAAAAAAAGAGCATAATTTCAGCACAATAATTGTTATATCTTGCTGGAAGCCAAAATAGTCATTGAAAATAAAATGTGAGTAATCGTCCAGCCCTAGCTCAAAGTCAGTATAGAAAATATGACAAAAGTAGGTTACCAATACCAGTCTTTCTAGTGTCATTCGTTTCTTTCTGATTGTAGTAGGCTAGTCTATAAGCTGTAAGCCAATTCCTTTCCCACACTCCAATAGAAGTAACCAATAGAAATGAACAACAGCGTTCAGCTTTTCATTAGCTGAATAAAAGCTTTAATTATGTGAATGGGGAATATTTAACTTCAAGGATTGCGTCCTACAGAACATGAGTTTTTGCTGTGGCATCTCAAAGCCATTGGTAACCCAGCGGTGACTAGTGAACATGCTGTTAATCCTCCTTTACTCGGGTCTTCCTCATCTACAGTCACAAAGCCTAATGGTGCTTCCACACCTGAGCGTTTGCTTCAGGAAGCTGGTGCATGTTTAGGAACATGGCTCGGATCTAGTGTTATACTGATATATCGGGCCGATATTTGCGATTTTTACATGTATCAGCATCGGCCGATACACGGCTGCTGCGTTCGCAGATATTTTTTTCTGCATTATTTACAGACAGGCGTCCACAGGGCAGCTCTCACTGTCTTCAAACTCTCTTGCTCTCCCTCGCGCATATTAATCAAAATCAATTGAGAATTGACACGATGGTAAAAGGTGGAAAGACTGAAGTTTCACGTGGAGCATTGGGAGATTTTTTCCTGAATTACCGCTGGTGTTGCTCTACAAGAGATTCAGTTAAATGCACCTACACTCTAGGTGAAAATGGACTAACCCAGCAATTGGGTTGTTTTAAGCAAACATTTAACCCAACCGCTGGGTCAAAACAACCCAATTGCTGGGTTAGTCCATATTCAACCCAACTTGGGTTATTTTTAACCCAGCATTTTTTAGAGTGTAACCATTAAATGACTAGGTTGTAAATAGTTTTAAAATTAACTATAGTACAGTTAGTGTGCACTTTATTATGATGCTTGCTTGTTGATACTGTGTGCAATAGTGTAATTATTTTATTTATGCTTAAATATTTATTTTCACCACTGAACTCTTTTTCAGTGGTGAAATATTTATTTTCACCACTTTTTTTCTTGTTCTACCTCACCTGTTTTTACTATTTGTTAAATATTGTTTTTTTTAGTTCAATAAATGTTCCTTTTTTAAATTGTAAATTTTAAATTATCATCCTGATCATTGTGTAATTTTTATGATGTAAATTGAGAGAGCAAAAGCAGTATCGGCTCCAAATATCGGCTCAAGAAAATCGGCAGCCCGTATCGGTCATCGGCTAAGGCTGATGAAAAATAATCGGTATCGGCATCGGCACTAAAAAAATCCATATCGGTCGATCCCTACTCGGATCTGCACCAAAATTTGCAGACCGCTGAATTCATTTGATTGACAGGCGATCTGACCAATCACAACGCCAAATCCGCCGTTTGTCCGACAAAGCAATCAGGAGAGTTAACGCCGGTAGACTTGAACTTGAAGAAAAGGTGTGTACTGACGTCTTTCCCTGGTTGAAACAACATTTCTTTTGGTGTTCATTCATGTTTACATGATGCTATCAATGAACTAGAAGGAAGAGATGATCGGTTCACGAGCAGCTTTAACTGAGGCGCTACAGCGATCTGTCATTACACATTAAAGGGATAGTTCACACAGAAATGAAAATTAGCCCATGATTTACTGACCCTCAAGTCATCCGAGGTGTGTATGACATTCTTCTTTCAGACGAATAAAATCTGAGTTATATTACAAAAGTGCAGGCTAATCCAAGCTTTATAATAGCAGTAATAGTTGCTCTGTTTTTGAAGTCAATAAAAAAATGCATCTGTCCGTCGAATAACTGCTCCACGCGGCTCTGGGGTGTTAATAAAGGCCTTCTGAAGCGAATCGATGCGTTTGTGTAAGAAAAATATCCATATTTAAAACTTTACGCAACCAGGTCCGCTCGTCATGACATAACGAACGCATCTTGAATTGCGAGATGGCACTTTCAACACTTTTCCACAGAAGGCGGTCGGTCGAAAGTTTACTTGATAAAGTTTTAAATATTGATATTTTTCTTACACAAATGCATCGATTCGCTTCGGAAGGCCTTTATTAACACCACAGAGCCGCGTGGAGCAGTTATATGACGGACAGATGACAGATAATTTTAGTTAGTGTGTGATGTCCAGTGATGGGAGTAACAGCGTTATAAACGGTAGGGCTATGCAATATATCGAAATTATCGAAATATTGCAAATGTACATATCGCAAGGGTACGCAATATCTGAATGATTTTAATAGGCTACTTCAGCATTGTGAAAATTGTACGTTTTAGGTCGACGCATATAGCAGAGAATAGACTGAGCACACGACTGTTACTTATGTGACTTGCTTGACATTAGGAAGAGTTATTAAACACAATAACTTGCAAAAAACAACTCCTTGCAGTCTCGCGCTGTCTGACACACACACACCGAAACGTGCGCACAAGCTGTTCTTTTTTTCATGTCTTGTTACACACTCGAAGTGTCAAATACACACACAGTTGTGTCAAAATGGCTGTCTTGATGAGTATTCATGTAAACACAGTCGGATATGCTTTAAGTGAAAAATATCAGTTGGGGAAAGAAATGGATTTTACACACTTAAATCGTATCGCATATCGAATATCGCATTATTTAACAAGGATATCGCATATCGTATTTTTCTTCAATATCGCACAGCCCTAATAAACGGCGTTACTAACGGAATTATTTTTTTCAGTAACGAGTAATCAAACGAATGACTGTTTTTCCCGCTACAACGCTGTTAGCGTTACTGAGAATAAAATGTGGCGTTACTATAATTGAGCTCACTGAAGCGGTTTTCGTCCGAACAGTCGCTCTGTCAGTCGGACCTGCAACGTGTTTTTTGTCTCTGGTTGGTTGGTGTGTGTGTGTGTGTGTGTGTGTGTGGGCGTGCATGCATGCCATGCGTGTTTTTGGTACACATAACTGATGATGATTGTTGGGTGGGAGACAAGGTTGAGATTGATAGGTTAAATTCACACACACACACACACACACACACACACACACACACACACACACACACACCTATGACACACATGCACACGCATATGCACAGTCACACACACCAACGAGTCTCTCCACGTCGGCGGCAAGTAATTATAATCTAATGAAGCGCCTCATATCATCACATGCCGTCACAAAATTAGTGGCTAAAACCCCAGGTGATATAACAGAATATGCTAATCAATGAAGATGTGTAACTCATAAATTCATCAACTATCCCTTCAGAAACGTCCGGTCTCATTCAACATGTTGTCTCTTCTTCTTGAGTCTCTCCATCATTGTCCGACTCCGGTTTGAACATAAAAGGCTGAGCAGTTTCCGTGTGTGTCTGCGTGAGGTAATCAGAGCTGCTAACATGAGCTCCTGAAGCTCCGCCCTCTTCTAGAAAGGGGGCGGGGAGCCGCAGCTCATTTGCATTTAAAGAGACACACAAAAACAGCACATTTTTGCTCACCTTCAAAAAGTGAATTTTAAAATGCTATAAAAAGTTATCTGTGGGGTATTCTGAGCTAAAACTTCTCATACACACTCTGGGGACATCAGAGACGACATAAAAAGGAGCATTATAGGAAACTTGCTTGGAAAACCAATAAAAAAGCAATAGTAGTGATGCTTGTTTTATAGTATTTGTCCCTCAAAACAAGGCAATATTGTGCTGACTGTGAACAGCAGCGAGAGATACGCATGTAATGAGGAGGGTTGGCAACTCAACAAGATGCAGTCCTCTCACCTGGTACACACTGGTACGACTTCCTCTACAGCTCGAGAACAACAACTCCTTCCTCTCTAGCTGATAACGGCTTACTCCGTCTGCTCCGGATAGAGGTGGAGAGCATTGCTTTCAACGCCTTGTTTAACACCAGGTCAAATGCTGCTTTCTTATTGTTCTGTTTGGCCGATTTGGACACTCTGTGTACAACCACAACAACCAAACGCACTGAACATGGTCATGCATGCAACTGAGATTACAGAATTGACCTATCGGTAAGCCCCGCCCCCCTTAGTTACTGTTGCTAACTCGGACAAACGGAGTTGCTATATCTTACAATGACAGCTGTCAGTGTGAAAACTTTATCCCAAGATGTTTTTGGACACAGAATGTAGCGTATATCCCGTCCGAATGATGGCCAAACTTAACTGATCAAGTTTATTGCATCGTTATTCACTCCAAAAAATCATCGTAAGAGCTGAACAAACAAAGCATAAGAAGTGCGCATTAACGTCTCATTCACAAACTCTCTCTCTCTCCGTTGCATTACCATTAACATACACAGCAATTTACATAAAAACACTCAAACAACTAACAGTAAACAAACATATACACAGACCGTATGACTTTTCGAGGGTGCAGTTAATAACTGGTAAACTTTGTATCTGCAAAACAACTCTGATAAACTGCGTGCGAGCTCTTCCTTTCGTTACCCGGAGACTATAATACCCATCAAAATAGGAGATAATGTAGACCTTAAACATATCTAAAATTAAATTAATTTGCATATAACAAGTTTAATATGGAGAGGCACGGAAATGTAGACCTTCATGTTTTTGACCTACAGTGTTACATGACGTGAGAACAGTTAGTTATTACAGTTTGTACGTTAGCAGGGACTTTAATCGTAACTTAACGAGAGTTTGACAAGCAGAAAATCCTCTCAGGATCCCTGGAGTCAGAGTTACAGTACCTCAGGCACGACGTTTTAGCATTTGTGTAGCATAAACACCATCAAACCGATCAGAGCTTCGGATTTTCCAATGTTTCTCTATGGCGCTGAAGCCTAAAGATGTCCTGATACTCAACTGCTATTGGCTCATCTGCGTAAGAGGGGAGGGGCTCATCGATAGGTCAATTATTGCGTGTCTTTCGCACCAAATCAAAATGCTGGAAAAACAAGGTGCAGCTAGACTTTCAGCAACAAAAAAAACAAGAACGGAAACGGCAGCACACAAAGTCTCATTCTGTGTTTATTTTAAACCAGACCCTGAATCCCGAGTGCCTGTGTGGATACATGGAGGTCAGAGGTCAGCTGATTCAGCACAAAAGCAGGCGAAAATGGTGCCAGCAAATATCCAGCTCTTCTCAGGAGAAGATTACGTTGAGAAACTCAAATAAAAGCGCAGCTACGTTTGGAGTGTTGCGGCGCAGATTGTTTCAGTGTTTTGTGCGTGTTTGTGTGCACATTGAGATCATTGTTATTCTAAGCAGGTGATCAGCGCTGACCCCCAGCAGCTGTGTCTGGCTCAGGAGACAAACAGTCTGTGCCAAGAGTCTGAACCGCCAGCGCATTCAGGCCCTCCAAGACGTCGCAGTCGCAAGAATGAATGCAAATTCAACCAATCCTGTTTGTGATACCATGCAGTCTTGTCTTATTTGTAGGGTTGGGTGTTGTTTGGGTTTTTTACGATACTGGTGCCAAACCAATACTTAAATTTTTTATAAAAAGCCACAAAACAATGACATTAAAGAATGGCTTTTTATTGAAATTTTAAATTAAACTTAAAGGTCCCATGGCATGGCATTTTTCTATTATTTTATAGTGTTTCCTGAGGTGTACTTATATTGTTAGTATGATTTTTACATCATAAAATGTCATAATTTAGAAATAAAAGGCATTTTGTCTATACTGCTGTTTGCCCTGTGGCTGAATGCCCTGTTACAAGAGGCGTGTCTGCTGTGAGACTTCAGTAAAAACGCCCACTGTTGTGATTGGCTGACATCTTTGCATTTTAAATGAGCGGAGGGGGCGTGGTTTAACAACGCACGAGCAGGCACGAGTCTGCCAGAGACGGATGGACCGGAGTTCACTTCTCATCAGTTCTCTCAGCATGTCTCAGTTCAGGGTGAACTGTTGTAGTTACTAGAATATACTTCAGGTTATTAGTTTATTTCTAGTCGGAGGGACTGTCACTCATGTCAGAAAGTTAGTAACTTTAGTAAATTATGGATCAGCGCTGACTCGAGACGCGAACCGTTTAGAACGATTCAGTCCGATTTGGTGAACTGGTTCGGTTCACTAAAAAGAACCGATTCAAAAGAATGATTTGTTCGCGAACCGGACATCACGGAGACGGAGCGATTGCTAACAAAGTTATTTATAGTAACTACTGAGTTGTGAGAGCGCTGTCAGTCAGCGCGAGTTTATTGTGTTTGTATCTGAGAGTTCTGAATAAACACGAGTCCCAGTCACGCCGAGTCCGTCTTCATCATTATTCTACCAACTTTGTAACACATGAAATGTACCATTACAGCGAGATGAACGAGTTAGTAAGTGTTGAGTTAAGCATTATTTCTAGATATGTTCCAATCATATGATAAGCGTCAGTGACGCGCATTGAGTAACGTTACACAGCGCAAACAAAGACACAACAGCAGTAATCGAATGTAATCCAGTTTATTGTGGGAATAGCTGGCTAGCCTAGCCGGATACCCTCACGCTTACCCCCCTTCTGCTTAATCTCACGCCGCGTTTGGTGCCTCCGCTGTGGGCCAGATGCAGTACTGGGGGTCGGGGATGTTGAAGGCCGAGCTTTGGCGTGCGTGAGGTTTATTTCTAAAGATGTGAGTCTGCTGGTGTTGAGCAGAAAAGACTGTATGCACATTTAAGAACAGATAGACGCGACAAGGACGTACAAAAACACTGACTCACAAGATAGAAAACACGAAAACACCGTTCTGTCGGGAGAGAGAGAAGCCGCAGCGTGTGCACGAATAATAAATAATTAGCTACACATAAGAAATCACTGATCACAGATCAGAAGGAACTGAAGAAAGACTTCGGTTTTCATTTGTACATCCAAACACTGAGAAACTGCCAGCGTTCACTCGTTCACAACCCATGATCTCTCGAGCGTTTGTATGGGCGTGCCAGATTCTCTGGGCGGAGGAAAGGGAGGAAACCGTTCCTGCTTGGACGTCAAACCAGGAGACTTCAGGATTGGCTCGTCTGGCCTGTCATTTTCTCAAAGGCAGAGAAAGACAGCCAGAACTCGGGTTTACACCGATCAACATTTCTATCCACTTGGGGACAATATTCAGGCTAGGGGAACTCATATTAATGTTGAAAAACCTCATAAAATGAAAATTTCATGCCATGGGACCTTTAAATATGTAAATATAAATAGATACAAAACACTATTTACTTATGCTGCGTTCACACCAAACGCGAACAGAGTGTCAAAATCGCGTCTAGTTGGACGCTTGAACATTTTGAATCCATTCTACAGCGAATTGGACGTGCGTATAAATCAAGCGTTTGAAGCGAAATAGACGCGCGTTCAAACCGCTCCAGGAGAAATATGTCATAAAACACCACTCTGCCTCTTTTCATTTTCATTAAAAATATATTAAACATTAATAGCCACACAAATGTGGTCCAGGCAACGCCTACATTATCTTCACTGCATGTGTATTTAAATATCCTTAAAAAATAAAGTTATGAAACTTCTCTTTGCCCTCAGTCAAAAGCAACAAATAATAGATTCATGAGAGCAAAGATCGGCCGTTAGATCCACACAAGACGAACCACTAAAGGACATCAGAGCCAGCGGCAGACGTCAGAAGGACTGGCCGAGGAAAGGCTGCTCTCGCTGGGGTTAATGAGCGCTGAGCGCCCGGTGATCGCCTGGATCTCACAACAAACGCAAGATTATTTTTTTGTAAATAGGCGCTCTCTTTATAAATAAACCACAGATTTGAGCTTTAAACAACTACATATCCACCTGAAAAAGTCTTAAAACTACATTTTGTGACACAATAGTAGTATTTTTAAATTATGCAGGGTTTCTCATGACGTCACTTTACCAAATGACCGCAGCGAGCAGGCTCCTGATTGGTTAACGCGGCGCGAATTGACTGCAAAGTTCAAATTTTTCGGGTGTCAGACGCGAATTCGCTTCAAACGCGTGAATGCACAAAAAGCACCACTCGTGCATATCGTGCAAGACGCTCATTTGCGTCAAATTCGCGTCATTCGCGCAAACTGGACGTGCGAATGAGGCGGAATCGCGTCTATCGCGCCGCAGGACCTCCAGACGCGCGTCAACGCGCCTTTCCATTGACTTAACATTGAAATCACTCGCTCCAGATGCTCTCTTCGCGTTTGGTGTGAACGCAGCATTACATTCACAGTAAAACCTAAGCCATCTAACCCAACTACAATAGGCCTAATTGAAATAGTAAGTTCACCCAAAAATGAAAATTCTGTCATTAATTCCTCACCCTCATGTCGTTCCACACCCATAAGATCTTTGTTCATCTTCGGAACACAAATGAAGATATTTTTGTTGAGATCCGATGGCTCAGAAAGGCCTCCATTGGCAGTGATGACATTTCCTCTCTCAAGACCCATAAAATTCACAAACTTGCTAACTATGTCACAAACTATCTGATATTCGGATATGTGTGAGTGAATGTGTGTTAGTTGATCTATAATGCGCGATGGGCGCCGCCATGTTAGTTTGCGCTTCAGAGAATCGGATCTGTCGGATCACATAAATTGATCCTCGTCTCATGAAAAACATGAAAGTGAGTGAGTGACGCTAAACTGGGAGAAGAATAGAGTAAACTATACAGTTACTATATAATGTGTATCTGATATAAACACCTAGTCAAATTATAACGGTCTGAAAGGATTGTCATTGCCGCAGGGGCGCGGGAAGTGGGGGTGCTGAGGGTGCTGCAGCACCCCCTGGTTTCAAAGGATTGCAATGCACATTTTTGTTCATTTACATTTATTCATTTTTAGGATTTAATCATTTATTTGTAATAAACATTTTAAGTGGCCCATTCAAAAGTATTATTTATATGTTGAATTATGTTTTTAAAACATAGCGTACATGAGGTCATATTGTGACCGTTGCGGTGTGTGCGTAAAGCGGTAATATTTCCTCCAGTTGAGCGCGCCTTTCTGGAGATTCCGTTGATTTCTGAAGCTCATTCCGCTCAGCACCGCGCGCTCAACCCAGAACTCCCTTTGTGACATTCTTGATCAAATATAGGCCTATCTGAAATAGGGCTGCCCCAGACTAAGGTTTTTTGTTTCTTTTTTTTTTCTAGTAGTTGTTCATTTAAGCCGTTGTTCACGCAGCGCGCCGCCTCCATGTCATTGTCTGTTATAGGCTATTTGCTTATTATTTATTAAATCCGGGCAATTTGGTTGATCAAATATTTATTAAAATTAAGATACAATGTATACAAAACGAAATTCAATGTAATGCTTTCAACAAAACAAAACTTATTGCAGTATTATTTAACTTATTGAAGACCCCCGTCTTCTGATAAAGGCTATTATGCATCTTATGTGTCCTGTTCACTTTTCAACGTAGCCTACATTTAATAAAAAAAATAACATTATAATATTTAAACTGAAACTAAATACGTGTTTTAATGGCTACAAGCAGTGTTGGGTGTAACTAGTAACTAAGTAATTAGTTACTGTAATTTTCCCTTGAAAAAGTAAAGAAAAGGGATTACTCTTATTTTTTCTGTAATTTAATTACAGTTAGGCTACTTCTGAAGTAATTGAACTAAATACTAAATACAATTATATATAATAAAATAATGGAATTAACATCAACATTTAAAGTCTAACTTTAAAATGCATGTTTTTATGTCTCCTTCTAACATTTGTAATACTTTGGTCAGAATAATTGATGTAGTTTTATATTATTTATTTTAATGAATTAAAAGAACTGTTTCAAGTCTATCCTTGAACCGCTTAACTAGTCAAGGTTGATATAGATTTGGGAAGTAGCCTAATTAGTAATAAGTAATTAAATACATTTTGGAGAGAGTAATTTGTAGCTACAGTAGGCTAATCAAATTACACTATTGAAGATGTAATTAGTAACTAGTAATTCATAACTTTTTTAGAGTAACTTACCCAACACTGGCTACAAGTAGGCCTATAGTAGGCTACAGAGAAATGTCATATCGGAGCGGGATTTGAGCGCACGTCATTTTACCGGTGAGCGGTTGCTTACATGCTCTGGTAAGGTAGGCAGTTTTTTTGCGTCAATTTGTATTTCCTGTAACAACCCCCTGCCCCCCCCCCCCCCCCCCCCCCCCCCCCCCGTCAAAAATCACAGCACCCCCAACCTAAAACATCTTCCCGCGCCCCTGCATTGCCGCTATAGACATCAGTGTGTGTTTTTTGCTAGTATTTATGAGCATTTAAATGTCTGAAACCTAAAATAAACATGATGTGGTTGAAAACACTGAATAGTCGTGGTATGTGACGAGCGCTGGCTCGGCGCCAGCCAAAGCGCGAAAGCATGTTTGAATTTAAGTTAGGGCTGGGCGATAAAACGAGAACGATACGTATTGTGATTATATTTTGGACAATCACCCAGCATGCAACCTTGTTTTTAATATACTCCCTCAAAAAAACTTTGCAGCATAATAAAAACAACACACACACACTCTTTGACACAAACACACACTTTAAAAGGAACAGGGCACCCAAAATGAACATTTTGCCGTCTTTGACTCACATTATCATGTTATTTTTCAACCGTGCATTATTTTCTTTTCACCATGAAACACAGAATGAGATGATAAGAAGTGCCCTTTTGCATGAACAAAACATGCATTTGATCCCAGAAAATTGCCACAAAAGTTTCTCATAATCTTCCCGTCTGCCTTGCGTTTCGTCGGTTTAATATCAGAGTTGCATTGGTTCGTGCATGCACATGAGGGAACAATCATTGATAACTTACATTTCTGACGTTTTTTGGGGGGGAAATATACCAGATTCTGATGCATGTTTGGAACGAAATGACGGTGAGAAAAATTAATGCTCGATTTTTCATTTTTAGTTGTTGAACTGACTCTTTAAGAGTGCAGAAAGACACATCACGAATACCCGGTGAGATTGATTTTTAGGGAGCTGTTGTCACGGTAACAGAGAGGGCTCACTCTTGCGCGCCGACTAATGCAGACTAAAGAGGGTTCGGTATGCAGTGAAAAAAACATCACCTGCTTCTCAGAGGCCAAAACACAGTCATACCTCCATCTCTAGACTTCCTGCAACTAAACACGTTCGCTACGGAGACGCAAAAGACATAACACACCTAACGCTTTTGTTGCTCGATCACTAGATTGACCCAAGATGTAGTAGTTAGTGGTGTTTACTCAGCAAGCATCACGATTAGCATTGCTCATACCTCGGGTTAATGATCTAGTTGTGCTCCAGACAAACTCTAGTCATTACAGCAGAAAATGTGAGTATTATGAGAGATTTTAAGGCACTCTATCTGCTCAGCTGATGTATTTGCAATGCACAAATTAGGGTTTCCCTAAGAAGAGAAAAAAACCCGCGCTCACATGCCTCTAAAGAACATTTCTGTTGATGTTCAGGACTTGGAAGGACACTGGCAGGAAGTGGCGTTCAAACTGGGAGACAAAGTATGTACTCTCTGAAGACTTGCCTTTTTCCGTCCAGGTCCGGGCCAAAAACATGCGGCTAAGAACCCTGTTTGTCTGCTCACCGACTACAATGTCCTTTTTGGGCAGTGCCAGTTGGGATACCAGCAGCCTTTTGTTGTGATTGGTCTGCCGCTGCCGCCCGGTGTGCCCAAAACCAATCAGCTGGTTCCAATGCGAAACGAGCCAGATCACCCAGAAACTGTGGTGTTTAGCCAAAGTTCGTAGTTCACTTGGCACCGATGCGCCAACCTACATACTTAAACCCTCGGGTGCAATACTTGTGTTTAATCAAAACAACACAATAAAAACAAACTGTGAGTGATTATAATACCGCCAGCAGAGACTGAATCTATCCGCAAATGCTGATTTTCACACTCATTTTATGGCTTTATGCTCTTACTGGAGTCTATTTTTATTTCTCCATTGGACGTTTAGGTTAAAACACCCGAGATAAAGTTAAGAATTCAGTAGGGCTGTGCGATATTGAAGAAAAATGCGATATCCTTGTTAAATAATGCGATATTCGATATGTGATACGTGCGTACAGTGGTTAAATTGGCTTTTGTAGGGAGCCCTTATTTGCGGTGAATGGTCATTCAAAAACGTGCCGGAAAAATACTTAATGTGTTTTTACACCAAAGGGGCTGTTTTTCCAGTATTAATGTGTAAGGTAGGGTTGAGTAGTTATTCAAGCAAAGATAAATACTTTACAGTTCACTTAGGGCCATAGGCAGGGTTTTTTAAATCAGTGAGGTCCCAAATTCGCTTTTAATGACAAAAACTATGACTAACATCTATTGTCATTTTCGGTCAGCATTCGGTCTTAAAGTGACAGCAGTCCATTAACCTGCTTCCATTTGTGCTCTTAATATTAATCAAACAACAAAAGACTTAATAAGGATTCATTATATTTATTATACATTAATTATTTAATCCATATTTAATCTATAAGGAATGTTGTATGCAAGTTGTTATAAAGAATGCATATCATCCATTGAAAATAAGACATTGTGTTCTTCTTTAGGAGGAGTAGTTTTATTTAATTGTTACATATTAAAAAAATATTGTCACAGCAGTTAAATCTGTGTCTGGATTTAATATCATTCATATTAATAGGTTAATACAGTAGATGTTTTCTCCAGGAGTATATAATGGGTTTGGACATTTTAGAGAAATTCTTTTAACCCATTTCAATTTAACTAAACCCATTAATTTTGTTTGTGAGTGTGTGCGTCTGAGTGTAGTGTAGAGAACAAGTTCTAACATCCTGTTAAGTTTTCTGATTAGTATTTTTCTTTATATAAAAAAAAAGATGTATATATTTATTGTAGCAACCTGTGCACTTTCTGAAGATTTTTTTGCACTGTGAATTTGCACTGTCAGTTCTTTTCTTGAATAAAGGATTGGAAATTAATGCTTTTTTTATATATCCGATTCATCGAATAATCGAGGAAATAATCGACAGATTAATCGATTATTAAAATAATCGTTAGTTGCAGCCCTAATAAATAGCTTTCAAAACCATGTCAGTGGGCAGTAGATTATTTGACAATACCCCCCTAAAGATGAGCTTTGACTTTAGCTTTGAGATTTTCGTCTGTGTCCCTGAAAAGGGTTGGGAACTTTTTTTGACCAAAGAGACATTTTTTTTTTTTCATTTTAAGTAAATGCATTTTTCCAAAAGAGCCACAGTAAAAAAAATTATCTAAAATTATAATTAAAGAGCTATTTTTTTTCAATAATATTTAACAGTAGTAATTTTTAGGTCCATAACTAAAAACAAACAATTATGCAGCAAACAATAAATAAGTTGCAATATGGAATTAATTGTGCAGGGCTTGTGAGGTTGACCAACTGATGAGTATAAATCCTCTTCGTGTGTGTGAACGCCCACAGTGCTTACATCTACTATGTTTATGTGAATACTCGACTTGTCATTTTGATATATTTCTGTGTTATTTGGCCGTTTAGGCGCGCAACCGAAGACAAAGGCTAGTATGCTTGTCCGTGTTAAGGGTTGTGCCGATGCACGATATCATCGTCCATCGTGATGCCACGCCCCCCATTGCGAGTCTTGTTGTGAGTGCGAAGCACACTAAATCCTCTTCTGTAGTTAAACTATAAACTCAGCAGAGATTGCTCTGTAAATTAAATTGAGAATATAACTAATGCATATATTCTATTTTAAATACTGTAGTCTATGCCAGATATAGCCTACATTTTGAAATAATAAACGAGGCTCAAACATACATTTCATAAGCATGCGTGTTTATTTCAGCACTTCCGTCAGTGAAACAACACCTGTAAAACATTTAAACAATTATCAGGAAATAATGGTAACCTAAAGAATATAAGAAAATTGAATATTAGTTTAAAAAAATTGTTTCATTTCCCCTCAAAGATGCGTCATATACCGCTCTGCGCGAAATGAACCACGAGCTGGATAGACACCTTCTCAAATATCTTCATCTTCATGTTTTCTCCTGATTTTGCAAAGCAGCACTTGTTGTAAAAGTTCTGAAGAGCGAATTTTATCTTCCACAGGGTCAAGACATTTAAGCTATGTTTGATTATTCACTACCCGAGAAAACGAAAGTAAAATGGCCTGTGTGTGTGAAATGCGCTATTCAAATAAACCTGCCGCGACTTATCAAGTCTAATAACAAGCACAAACATGTGTTAAATAAAATAAAGTAAAAAGGTAGCCTATTCGTCATACAGTGTTTTTCTACTTTCCCACAGTAAAGGACGTGAATAAGTATAATAGACTTAATTATAAACAAACAAAAGGAAGAAACGTTTATAATTCCCTGCGAAAATGGGTGCGACGCGAGTGAAGATTTGAGAAAAGAAACGAGATGTCCATGTGGGATAAAATGGACTAACGTTAGGCCTATTGTTAAAATTCACGGAAATCGCAAAACAGAATAAAAAAGCTGACAAATCTTAAATTGGGCTCAGCCTCTCTCATTCGGCATGAATCCATTCATGGCCAGTGTTGGGGGTAACGCATTACAAGTAACTTGAGTTACGTAATAATATTACTTTTTCAAGTAACTAGTAAAGTAACGTATTACTTTTCAAATTTACAACAAAATATCTGAGTTACTTTTTCAAAAAAGTAACGCAAGTTACTTTTTCACATTTATTTGACTGACAGCTCTCCTGCCCCCATGTTGTGAAAAATAAGTGGAAAGGCGTTGTGTGTAAACAAGATGGTTATTGTAGTTCTAGACTAACTCGCACAATAAAGATTCTGTACTCTTCAAAATGAATAAAATCAGTCAAATGCAAAATCAGAGTACTCAAACCTCAAATATATAAATGTTAAATAGAACAAATATTTTTATGCATTTAATCTACCTTTATTGACCAATGTCGTGCTGCTGACCTTTGATGATTCAGTTAAGCCATGAGCAAAAATTACTAGATTTTTTGTTTTTATTGGTAAAACGTTTTTCTCCTGCGTCCTATTCTTCCATTATCCAGAATGGCAGCACATTTATACCTCAGCCTGAGGCCTATTATTTAAATTTTGGTATGAAGAGGTCTTTACATTAGCACAAAAAAGGACTTTTTTTGCTATTAAAAAACAAAACTAAAAAGCAAGCCCAGCCCAGGTGAGAAAAAGTAACGCAAAAGTAACGTAATGCATTACTTTTCTTAAAAAGTAACTAAGTAACTCAATTAGTTACTTTTTAAGGGAGTAACGCAATATTGTAATGCATTACTTTTCAAAGTAACTTTCCCCAACACTGTTCATGGCTGAGAATTTATTTTTATTTCCTTTGTTAACAAAGCTTTGTACTTCACTCAGTATTATTCACGTAAAACAGCATTAACATACAAAACACTGACGAAATTATAGTTTTGAAGTAGAAAATAGTATTCATGTAAAGAGATATATTAAAATAAAAAGTGCACAACTCTTCTTAAGTGGAAGGAAGCTACTTTTTCCCCTCACGTGCAACCTAGCGCGGATGAGTCATTATTTGGGTTAGTAAAATAACGAAATTATATAGTTTTTAAGTAGAAAATAGTATTTATGTAAAGAGATAGTAAAATACAGATATAGTAATTTATATATTTGTATTAATAAAAAAAAAAACAATATCATCGTCCATCACGATGTTGTACTGTAAACATCGTCAACTGCCAATTTAGGGGACATCGCCCAACCCTATCCGTGTTGCGCTCGGAGCGCGCACAGCATCCTGTCAGTAATTCAGTTGTCTTTCGTGACTTATCATGCTTTTATTATTTATTTTATCGTGACACTTGCGAACAGCACTGAACACACAACTTGAATATTATTATCATAAACTTGTCATTAACTTCGGTAGGCTGTACAACAAGGGAATTGTAATTGGCTGCTTTTTTCTGCAGAGAACGGATCTCTGTTGATGCGTGTGTCTAATCTTTTTATCGATCATGTTCGTAAATGTTAGATATGTTGGTAAAGTGTGAGAGACCTGGCGAGCCATAGGTTCCCGACCGCCGGATTTCCGTGGTAACTCACTGTTAGAATTGTGACGGTTTTACCTGATGCGATTAATGCATTATGACGTCTGATAATTCCATGTAGCCTGTATTTGCCAGGAGACAATCAATAATTAAAGTCTAATAACAATATTTCGTGCTGAAGGAGGCGGAGCTGAGCTCCAGCAGGGTGTGTTGTGGACCTGAGGAGGCGGAGCTGTGCTACGGCCCAATTTAACCTCTGCGTCTCCTTATTGCTTTAAGAGTGTAAAATCTATTTAAATTATATTTTTAGAAATATTTAAAAACTGAAAATTATGCCATTTATGTGTTTCACATTCTTTCTGGGGAAAGAAAGCATCGCTAGAACTTCTGAAAGTGACCAGTATGAGCAGGTTTTCTGTATTATCAGGTTTACTGTATTATCAGGTTTACTGTATTATCAGGTTTCCTGTACTAGCAGGTTTGTTGTACTAGCAGGTTTACTGTACTAGTAGGTTTACTGTATTATCAGGCTCACTGTACTAGCAGGTTTACTGTACTAGCAGGTTTGTTGTATTATCAGGTTTACTGTACTAGCTGGTTTGTTGTACTAACAGGTTTACTGTTCTAGCAGGTTTACTTTATTATCAGGCTTACTGTACTAGCAGGTTTCCTGTTCTAGCAGGTTTGTTTTATTATCATGCTTACTGTACTTGCAGGTTTGTTGTACTAGCAGGTTTACTGTATTATCAGGCTCACTGTACTAGCAGGTTTACTGTACTAGCAGGTTTACTGTACTAGCAGGTTTGTTGTACTAGCAGGTTTACTGTACTAACAGGTTTATTGTACTAGCAGGTTTACTGTATTATCAGATTTACTGTACTAGCAGGTTTACTGTATTAGCAGGTTTACTGTACTAGCAGGTTTACTGTATTATCAGATTTACTGTACTAGCAGGTTTACTGTATTAGCAGGTTTACTGTATTATCAGGTTTACTATATTAGCAGGTTTACTGTATTATCAGGTTTACTGTACTAGCGGGTTTGCTGTATTATCAGATTTACTGTACTAGCAGGTTTACTGTATTAGCAGGTTTACTGTATTATCAGGTTTACTATATTAGCAGGTTTACTGTATTATCAGGTTTACTGTACTAGCAGGTTTGTTGTATTATCAGGTTTACTGTACTAGCAGGTTTAATGTACTAGCAGGTTTGTTTTATTATCAGGTTTACTGTACTGGCAGGTTTACTGTACTAACAGGTTTATTGTACTAGCAGGTTTACTGTATTATCAGGTTTACTGTACTAGCAGGTTTGTTGTATTATCAGGTTTACTTTACTAGCAGGTTTACTGTACTAGCAGGTTTACTTTACTAGCAGGTTTACTGTATTAGCAAGTTTACTGTATTATCAGATTTACTGTACTAGCAGGTTTACTGTATTAGCAGGTTTACTGTATTATCAGATTTACTGTATTATCAGATTTACTGTACTAGCAGGTTTACTGTATTATCAGATTTACTGTACTAGCAGGTTTACTGTATTAGCAGGTTTACTGTACTAGCAGGTCTACTGTATTAGCAGGTTTACTGTACTAGCAGGTTTACTGTACTAGCAGGTTTACTGTATTAGCAGGTTTACTGTACTAGCAGGTTTGCTGTACTAGCAGGTTTACTATATTAGCAGGTTTATTGTACTAGCAGGTTTACTGTATTATCAGGTTTACTGTACTAGCAGGTTTACTGTACTAGCAGGTTTGTTGTACTAGCAGGTTTACTGTACTAGCAGGTTTACTGTATCGTCAGGTTTACTGTATTAGCAGGTTTACTGTACTAGCAGGTTTACTGTATTAGCAGGTTTACTGTACTAGCAGTTTTGCTGTACTAGCAGGTTTACTGTACTAGCAGGTTTGCTGTATTAGCTGGTTTACTGTATTAGCAGGTTTACTGTACTAGCAGGTTTACTGTATTAGCAGGTTTACTGTACTAGAAGGTTTACTGTACTAGCAGGTTTACTGTCTTAGCAGGTTTCCTGTATTAGCAGGTTTACTGTATTAGCAGGTTTCCTGTATTAGCAGGTTTACTTTATTAGCAGGTTTACTGTACTAGCAGGTTTACTGTATTATCAGGTTTACTGTACTAGCAGGTTTACTGTATTAGCAGGTTTACTGTACTAGAAGGTTTACTGTACTAGCAGGTTTACTGTATTAGCAGGTTCCCTGTATTAGCAGGTTTACTGTATTAGCAGGTTTCCTGTATTAGCAGGTTTACTGTATTAGCAGGTTTACTGTACTAGCAGGTTTACTGTATTATCAGGTTTACTGTATTATCAGGTTTACTGTACTAGGAGGTTTACTGTATTATCAGGTTTACTGTATTAGCAGGTTTCCTGTATTAGCAGGTTTCCTGTATTAGCAGGTTTACTGTATTAGCAGGTTTACTGTACTAGCAGGTTTACTGTATTATCAGGTTTACTGTATTATCAGGTTTACTGTATATCAGGTTTACTGTATTAGCAGGTTTACTGTATTAGCAGGTTTACTGTACTAGCAGGTTTACTGTATTATCAGGTTTACTGTATTATCAGGTTTACTGTATTAGCAGGTTTACTGTATTATCAGGTTTACTGTATTATCAGGTTTACTGTATTAGCAGGTTTACTGTACTAGCAGGTTTACTGTATTATCAGGTTTACTGTATTAGCAGGTTTCCTGTATTAGCAGGTTTACTGTATTAGCAGGTTTACTGTATTATCAGGTTTACTGTATTATCAGGTTTACTGTATTAGCAGGTTTACTGTATTAGCAGGTTTACTGTATTATCAGGTCTCTATTACATTTTTTGTATACACCACGATATGCAAACAATACATTTCTATAATGAAGCGCGGATGCGGCTTGAAAACACCGTTCTAATGCACTGCAAACGGCTCGTGTGAGTTTTCGAAAGTTGGGACCTAATATGGTCATCAGACCAAATTTCTATGAGGCTCTGCACCTCCTCACTACTCCAAGTTTGTCCGCGAGCTGCCATGCTAAAGTGCAAACTGACAACAAACACTTCCCATCCCATAATGCAGGGCTCTACATAGTGACCATTTTGGGCGCAATTGCGCCTGAAAATTAATGTGTGCGACTGCGAAAATATATTTAGGCGCACTGGTGCGAGTGACCCGATCGATTCTCATGAATAGATGTATAATACAATCGGAATAAAAACTAAACACTGACTGATTGAGCAACTGTTATGTTTCGTGCTGCAATCAACTACTTTTCATGCCTTCTGTCAGCAGAGCATGTGCAAAAAACGTGTGCGAAGGAATAACACTTCACCGATTGAAACCACGGTCTATGGATGAAAAAGGCGTGACGCGGCCATGCACTTACCAGACGCCTCGCGGCTTGCGCTGATGTTTCTTTGCAGCCAAAATTAACTAGAAATACCACATTTGGATTATCATAAACAAGGTCGGAAATTAACAGGGGCTTGGGGCAAAAATGCCACCAAAAATGAATTAAGAGAAAATAATTTAAAAACGCTCCTGTATGAGTTCTTGATTTAATCTTTATCAGCTGCAGTCCATAACATTTATTGTGTTTAAAAATGACTAGATGCATATGAGTGAGTACATCTTGAATCAATTTTCCAAACCTCGTTTTTATCTTACCCTGAATCACTACGGAACACATATAATAAGTGTTTATATTCTGACTATTCAATTCCAGTTTGGTTCGCAGCGCTGCGGAGGAGCTCAGTCCCTGCATGACTCGCCATAGACATAAACAGAGAGAAGTAGCTCCGGCTGCAATGTTCTTCTGCAAGACGCCTGAGCGCCTTAAGTCACGGACAGCTATTGCGCCGAATATTGGAATGATTGCAAATGTGATACTGATCTTGTAAAAAAGTCCAATAGACAAGTTGATATTAAGTAACAACGTTTTAGCCACAATACTGTTTATTTCGTGAAAATCAAAACTACATCAGAACTGTTGCGCATCTCCAAGCGCTTCGATCGAACGAACCTGCGTTTGAACGATTTAATGAACGACTCGCACATAGACTTGACGCCACCTACTGGCTGTTTTATTTTCATATTTATTAGGGCTGGGCAAATTAACGCGTTAACGCGGGCGATACATTTTTTCAGCTTAACGCAATTAAAATATTTAACGCAAATAACGCAGCGTCCGTTTTTATATCCATTTTTGCTTAGCGTTACATGATCATCACGCTCTTATTCATGTAAATGCTTCCAAGCGTGACAAGACACAAGCGAACGCGCTGTATTCCAATGTCCTGTGTGTGTGTGTGTGTGTGTCAGTGTCCTGTCTGTGTGGATGCGTCTCATGTCAGCCAATCAAGGGACACACACACACACACACTCGACGCATAGATAGACTCGCGTCAGTTTCCTGCTCACATCGAGTTCTCTTTTGCTCTTGAACAAACAATAACACAGAGGATTTTGAGTATTCTCATATTAGGAGTCTTAAATTAGTTAAATAACGTCTTAAATGAACTTAAAGAGTTGTGAGGAAATGAGATGCGCGGGACAGCGCGTGAGATCCGCGGAGATCCGCGGATGTTCTTAAAGTGACAGTAGCACTGATTATGCCTGTCATAAATGTTCATCAAAGAACAACGGGAACAGAGAAAATTTTAGCTTTAATGATGATTCATCTATATTTAATTTATTATTTATGCAGTTAAGAAAGATAACTATTACATTTCTGTATATGTATAACAGGGAAGGCCATGGGTAAATATAACATTTATTATTTTGGGTTTATGTAAAGATTGTTTTAAGTTCACTTAAATTAAAAGTTGTTTTTTTTAAAGCCTAATAAATGTTGAAATTGGGAGCTTTCAGTTATACTGTAATGTAACGTCTTTAATGTTTCATAGACACTTTAGTATCAGTACTGGCCTTCATTCATAAAAATATGACAATACAACACATATTTAAAATATGCTGTCTTTAAATTGTTTATACATTAATTTGGAGAGTAACTGAAATTATTACAATATCAAAATATTAAAAACGTAAAATATTAAAAACTTGCGATTAATCGCGATTAATTACAGAAAAAAGTGTGATTAATTAGTTAATTTTTTTTAATCGATGCCCAGCACTAATATTTATACTTTGCATAGACTTTTTATTTAAAATATAAATCTTTTAACTAAGTTTAAGTTTAACTTGTACATAGCCTATTTATAAATTCAAAAACTTATATTTAAAACATTCATACAACATTATTTACCCATGAGCTGCATTAAATCTATGTAAATGTGTCTAAACAGCACTTCAGATAGAGCTGCTGTGCCACTTCTACAGTGTAAAGATTGATCTTTTGATGCTGATTTAATTAGATTGGTTACAGTCTGATTGTGTCTTATTGCTCTAACTGAATTTATTGTTTAAATTAACATTTTAAAAACAACTTTTCTATTTTAATTTACGAAATTGACAAAAGATGATGCATACATTTAATAAGATTAGAAAACATTGCTCTTATAATGGTAAAAATGCCCCTGGACATTAATTTAAAGGGACAAAGATCATCCTGTAATGGGAAAGTTATAATTGGAATGCGTGTTATTGATCAGAAAGTGCTCCTAAATTTTTGACTGTGCTCCTAATTTTTTTTAATTTGGAGCACAAGTGCTCCTCAAGAAAAATGTTAGCGTAGAGCCCTGCCATAATGCACAGCGCAGCTGACTAGATTATGGCCAGGGACAAAACCAGCAGTTTAGGAAATACGCCATGGCCAATGAGTGATGTGGATGTTGTCATGTGACTGCATTTTGGTTCAACTGGTTCGGACCAAAGCCATCAGTGTGATGTGAAAAGGAAACAAAAAAGCTGAAAAATGCCACAATGTATAATTGTTTGCCCTTGGTTCGGACCAAATGAACCGAACTAGAGATGTGAAACGTACAATTTTCACAATGTTGAAGAAGCCTATTAAAGTCATTCAGATATTGTGTGAACATTCGCAATATATTGTGCAGCTCTGAGCCATGAACGAGCAACATCTGAGCATTAAAATTGCCATTTTTAGTCTGATATGTCGCAACATGCCTTGTGATATGATCCAGGTTTGGGGAATTTGCCGTCTTTTGCATGCCGCCTTTGGGTGAAACAGAGTCTGGTGATTAATGATGATTTAACCAGCTCAAAGATAATCATAATGTCAGACAAGTATAACCCCTTTTGTCCAGAAAGCACACTGATTCATTGACAAAACATGATTTACACCTGTTTTCCCACACTCTAATGATACTTTAATGAGTGCCACACAAAGGCTGCTCTGTGGTGGAGGCTGTGTGTCAAGGTGTGAACGCGTTTCCAATTTGGACACGTTTATTTAAAATGATCCATGAACTCATGAGGACAAAAACAAGTGCACTTTGATGCACTCTTAAAAGGTTAGTTCACCCAAAAATGAAAATTATCCCATAATATACTCGCCCTCATGGTGTATGACTTTCTTCTTTCAGGCAAACACAATCGAGTTATATAAAAAAATATATTTATCCTGGCTCTTCTAAGCTTTGTAAATGGTTGCTTCGTTTTTGAAGTCCATAAAAGAGCATCTATCCATCATATAACTGCTGGTTAATAAAGTCAGAGGTCACTTTTGGGTCTAGACTCATGTTCAGCCAGTAAAAAAATATATATTTTCTTACAAAAAATGAATTTATTAACCCCCCGGAGCTGTGTGGAGTATGTTTATGATGGATGGATGCACTTTTTTGGGTATCATTCACTCCCATTATGAAGCTTGAATATTGTTTAATGTAACTCTGAGTGTGTTTGGCTGAAAGAATAAAGTCATATACACCGATGATGGCTTGAGGGCGAGTAAATCATGATTTCCTGATTTTTGGGGTGAACTGACTCAATTTTGGACACGTTTATTTAAAATGATCCATGAACTTTGGACAAAAACAAGTGCACATTGATGCACTCTTAAAAGGTTCTTTGAAGGGATAGTTCACCCAAAAATGAAAATTATCCCATAATTTACTCGCCCTCAAGCCATAGGTGTATGACTTTCTTCTTTCAGGCAAAAACAATCAGAGTTATATAAAAAAAAATGAAAGCTTTATAATGGTTGCTTCGTTTTTGAAGTCCATAAAAGTGCATCTATCCATCATATAACTGCTCCACACGGCTCCGGGGTTAATAAAGTCAGAGGTCACTTTTGGGTCTAGACTCATGTACAGCCAGTGATTATAGTTTATGAGCTGTGTGGAGCAGTTATATGATGGATAGATGCACTTTTTTGGGTACCATTCACTGCCATTATGAAGCTTGAATATTGTTTAATATCAGGGCTTTGCAGAGATACCAAATGTTTGGAGGTTTCACCAAGACATCAACAACTTCTTGGTCTTTAAAAACGTCTGACATTAGTGTTTAGCACTCTTATGGAAATATGATAATATGTTTTATTATAATTTAAATCTGATTCATTTTCAAATTGTTTTTTTATAAATCAACATCTCAGGAAAATGTTATGGGGTTTCTAATCAAAATATGACTTTCTGTTACAAAACAGGGCATTTATTTCATAAATGTCCACTGTAGAGGACAAATCAGGCATTTTGGAGACACAACAAGTGAATAGGGAAAGAAATTACATATCAATATTCCTATGAAATATTAGATGTTATTATGAAAATGTTGCCAATTATTACTCCCATTATTACACTTCTATTTTCATTACATATTGCACCAAGAACACATTAATATGCAAATTAGTTGCAGTGAAGATACATTGTATTAAATGGGAAAATCCAGGTATGGCCATTTTACCCACATATTGCATAAAGTAAAATGGTATATCTATGTTTCATAACATAGTTCAGAATCATCTTTAAACAAAGTTTGTTTTAAAAAAAAACCTGAAACCTAAAAATTGATTGGTGAATTAAAAATAAATCCCATTGTTTTTGCCTATACATGCAATTTCATGTCATTTTATTTTTTAAACAACTAGGTCCTGGGGTCAACTGCAGAGGACTTATCATAACAAATGAATAAAATATCATTTTTCAAAAATGTTTTTTTTTTCCCCCATTTGTTTGTTATGCTCTAAACAATGTTATGACATGAAAAAAATACTAAATTCGCTTTTTTTCTGGGTCCCAGGAGGATATTAAAAAAAGGTCCTGGCTCTTTTAAGCTTTATAATGGTTGCTTCGTTTTTTAAGTCCATAAAAGTGCATCTATCCATCATATAACTGCTTTACACGGCTCCGGGGTTAATAAAGTCAGAGGTCACTTTTGGGTCTAGTCTTATGTACAGCCAGTGATTATAGTTTATGGATATTTTCTTACAAAAAAATGAATTTATTAACCCCCCGGAGCTGTGTGGAGCAGTTATATGATGGATAGATGCACTTTTTTGGGTATCATTCACTCCCATTATGAAGCTTTGATGTTGTTTAATGTAACTCTGAGTGTGTTTGGTTGAAAGAAGAAAGTCATATACACCTATGATAGCTTGAGGGCGAGTAAATCATGGGATGATTTCTTCATTTTTGGGTGAACTGACTCAATTTTGGACACAACAATTTAGGACAAAAACAAGTGCACTTTAATGCACTCTAAAAAGGTTCTTTGAAGGGATAGTTCACCCAAAAATGAAAATTATCCCATAATTTACTCGCCCTCAAGCCATAGGTGTATGACTTTCTTCTTTGCAGGCAAACACAATCAGAGTTATATAAATAAAATCAAAGCTTTATAAAGGTTGCTTCGTTTTTGAAGTGCATTAAAGTGCATCTATCCATCATATAACTGCTTTACACGGCTCCGGGGTTAATAAAGTCAGAGGTCACTTTTGGGTCTAGACTCATGCATGTACAGCCAGTGATTATAGTTTATGGATATTTTCTTACAAAAAAAAAAAATGTATTAACCCCCCGGAGCGGAGTGGAGCAGTTATATGATGGATAGATGCACTTTTTTGGGTATCATTCACTCCCATTATGAAGCTTGAATATTGTTTAATATAATTCCGATTGTGGCTGAAAGAAGGCTTGTGGCTTGAGGGCGAGTAAATCATAGGATGATTTCTTAATTTTAGGGTGAACTAACTCTTTATTGCACAAAAGTCTCTTTATAATGGGAAAATATTATTAAAGCACTCATGAAAGGGAAACCCAAAATAGTTTAAAAGTGCGAGCTACTCACCAAAATACTCCTTTTTCATGTGTATCTCGAGCTCTTTCTCCAGCTCCAGGGTGAGGGCCTCCAGCCGCCGCTCCGCCTGACTGGGGCCGCTGTCCCGGGATGGAGTGACCTGGTACGGCAGCTTGAAGCGCTGCCCGCCGGCGACCGTTTTCCCGTAGCTAAACGCGATGTTGACGTCTGAATTGTGCTGTGGCGGCTCGGGAAACGCTTGGAGATGGACGCGGTTGTTATGGAGGCCGTTGGGCTCCGTGAAGTCCTCCTCCGGTAAAGGGAGCTGGAGCTCGGGGTAGGCGCTCATCGATCCCCGGGAGCTACGCGAGCTCCTGGAGCTGTGGCTGGAGATGCTCGACCGGGGACTGACCACGCAGTTGGGTCGCGCGCCCCCGTCCTGGCTGCAGATGCCGTGCGCCACCGCGGCGCTCTCCGGGTCGTGGTTCCCCGCGGGCGTGAAGCGCGAGTCGGAGTAGCTGGAGCGCGGGCTCGTGGTGCTCGACCTGGGGCTGATGTGCCGCTGGTCGTAGCCCATGCTGATGCCGCTGGTTCGGTTGCTGCTCGGTTTGCTCCCGCAGTCGTAGCCGGTGAGGCTGGTTCTGGGGCTGGAGTGTTTGCTGGTGTCACTGGCCGTGCTCGCGTAACTCGACCGGGGACTGATCACGCCGGTCCCCTCCTGTCCGGTGCTGGACCGCGGGCTGCTGATACTCGACCTCGGGCTGGTGTGTTTGCTCTGATCCGAAGCCAAGCTGGACCGGGGGCTCGTGGCCGCGTACCTGCCGTCGGGGCTGGCCATACATAAGCTGTTGCTCCTCGTGCCCGAGACGGGCACCTGTTTCCCCAGAACGAGCCCGTCGTAGGCGCAGCCCGTGCTGTACCGGTGCCCCTGCACCT
>JARQWZ010000262.1:622500-627500 GCA_033150135.1 Gobio occitaniae | reverse complement strand
TTACTTGTAATGCATTACCCCCAACACTGGTTACAAAGAGTTTAGTTATAAAGTGGGGGGAAATGCAGGACAGCAGCTTGTCTTTTAAAAATCATATTTCAAATACTACAAAAACAGCCTTCTTCCACCTCAGAAACATCGCTAAGCTACGAAACATGCTATCTGTCTCTGATGCAGAAAAGTTAGTTCATGCATTTATGACCTCTAGACTAGATTACTGTAATGCACTACTAGCTTGCTGTCCTGCCTCCTCAATAAAAAAGCTACAATTAGTCCAAAATGCAGCTGCTAGAGTACTTACTAGGTCAAGAAAATATGATCACATAACACCAATTCTAACATCTCTACACTGGTTACCTGTTAAAGGGTTAGTTCACCCAAAAATGACAATTCTGTCATTAATGACTTACCCTCATGTCGTTGGACACCCGTCAGACCTCCGTTCATCTTCAGACACAAATGAAGATATTTTAGTTGAAATCTGATGCTCTGAAAGGCCTCCATTGGCACAATGCACGGTTCACTCTCAAGACCCTTAAAAGGCACTAAAGACGTCGTTACAAAGTCCATCTCACTACAGTGGCTCTAAAATAACTTTATGAATCGGCGAGAATAGTTTCAGAAAGATTTCAAAACACGGCATCATGAAGCTTCGAAGCGTTATGAATCAGTGAGTCGATTCATGATTTGGATCGCGAGTCAAACTGCTGAAATTTGGCGATCCAAACTGCTGAATCGACTCAGTGATTCATTACGCTTCGAAGCTTCATGAGGCCTTGTTTTGAAATCGTCATCACTATATAAGTCGTTATTTAGGGTTTTTTTGCGCCCAAAAACTATTCTCGCCGATTCATAAAGTTATTGTAGAACCACTGTAGTGAGATGGACTTTGTAACGACGTCTTTAGTGCCTTTTAAGGGTCTTGAGAGTGAACCGTGCCATTGAGCTAATGGAGGCCTTTCAGAGCCATCAGATTTCAACTAAAATATCTTCATTTGTGTTCTGAAGATGAACGGAGGTCTGACGGGTGTCGAACGACATGAGGGTAAGTCATTAATGACAGAATTTTCATTTTTGGGTGAACTAACCCTTTAAGAGATTGCAGAACAAATATATGTTTTACTGAACATTGATGGAGCAACAGATTTTGTGTGAAAATAAATCATAAAAGTGGTTTGTTCGTTTAAAAATGTTGGTGTCAAGGTGTGCAAAAGGCACAAAGTATTGATACAAATAATAATAATACTTGTTCAAAACAGTCACTTTAGCAAAGTTTGTACTATTTTCGGTTTATTTTTTACAAATAATAAATAAAAAAAAGTCCTTAAAACCCCTTAACTGTAACTTTTTGAGAACTTAAATGGCTGTAATTAAGTTGGCTTTCTGAAATCCTAATCTATCTATCCGTCTATCTATCTATCTATCTATCTATCTTATCTATCTATCTATCTATCTATCTATCTATCTATCTATCTATCTATCTATCTATCTATCTATCTTATCTATCTATCTATCTATCTATCTATCTATCTATCTATCTATCTATCTATCTATCTATCTATCTATCTATCTATCTATCCATTATCTATCTATCTATCTATCTATCTATCTATCTATCTATCTGTCTATCTATCTATCTGTCTATCTGTCCGTCCGTCCGTCCGTCTGTCCGTCCGTCCGTCTATCTATCTATTTTGCACTGTCAGTTCTTTTCTTGAATAAAGGATTGGAAATGAATGGGTTTTTTAATCCGATTAATCTAATAAATAATTTATTATTAAAATGATCGTTAGTTGCAGCCCTAGTTTTTATTCACTTGCCTTTTTTGGCCCATTCATTTTTAAATCTGTTGCCATGTTAATTTCGCTGACAAATAATTTGTCAATATTTTATTCAACAACATTTTTCACAGACAAAAACGAGACGAAAATCAAAACCAGCTTTGAATGACAAAAACTATTACTAATATATATTGTCATTTTCGGTCAGAATTCGGTTTTAAAGTGACAGCAGTCCATTAACCTGCTTCCATTTGTGCTCTTAATATTAATCAAACAACAAAAGACAGAGAAAATCACCTCTTTAGTTTCATTATATTTATTATACATTAATTATTCAATCCATATTTAATCTATAAGGAATGTTGTATGCAATTTGTTATAAAGAATGCATATCATTAATTGAAAATAAGACATTGTGTTCTTCTTTAGGAGGAGTAGTTTTATTTAATTGTTACATAATATTTGTTTATATGTCACAGCAGTTAAATCTGTGTCTGTATTGCATGTTTAAACTTTAATATCATTCATATTAATAGGTTAATACAGCAGATGTTTTCTCCAGGAGTATATAATGGGTTTGGACATTTTAGAGAAATTCTTAATGCTTTACAATTTAACTAAACCCATTCAATTATGTTTGTGCGTCTGAGTGTAGTGTAGAGAACAAGTTCTAACATCCTGTTAAAGGTGAACTATGTAGGATTTTTGCAGTAAAATATCCAGAAACCACTAGGCCAGTGTTATATATTTTGTTCAGTTGAGAACTTAGAATATCCCAAATGTTTTCAACTATTTGTAAATCGTGAGAAAATTGCTATTTTACCCAAGGAACCGTGACGTGTGGGCTATGCGTGTGAGGGAGTCGCCTGTCGATTGCGTCATATCTGCGTCACCCTCGGTTTCCGGTTTTATTCAGTGAAACACTTTACTCTCACTGCAGTGTGAACAAGTGTCATAGCAGCCGCCGAGCGAACGTCATAACTTCCTTTTCAACACACTTAGATATATCTAATACGATAAACAGAGTTGCGTTACCTCAAACTCATGTTTGGAAAAGAGGAAGTGGCGCCGGCAACCGTGTCATAATAAAAGTCCCGCCAGCGACTATGCCATAATAACAGTCCCGCTCTTCAATCGCTCCTGCGGCCTTGCTCAGCTCCACAACACTCGGTCCTGCTCTGCTTCAGACTACAGTAATGTTAATAATCGCATCCATGAACATGATTT
The DNA here is from genome assembly GCA_033150135.1 of Gobio occitaniae. Classification (NCBI taxonomy): domain Eukaryota; kingdom Metazoa; phylum Chordata; class Actinopteri; order Cypriniformes; family Gobionidae; genus Gobio; species Gobio occitaniae. The sequence goes on along the minus strand of JARQWZ010000262.1, from coordinate 624,492 downwards.
CTGCCCGAGTCCTATCCTGACTGTTTCCCACCGGCTGTGAGGTGAAGACCACATGTCCCAATATTCTGTGCTCAAACGTGGCGTCATCAAACTACGCCTTTGTTTTGAACAGGCGACCTCTAGTGGACGGAAAAGTTACATAGTGTAGCTTTAAGTTTTCTGATTAGTATTTTTCTTTATAAAAAAAAAGAAGAAGATTTTCTGCGCTGTCCGTTCTGTTTTTGAATAAAGGATTGGAAATTAATGCTTTTTTAAAATCCGATTCATCGATTAATCAGAAAAATAATCGACAGATTAATCGATTATTAAAATAATCGTTAGTTGCAGCCCTAATACTGTTTTTCGGCTACTATATAATAGGGAAGTAAGCGATTTCAGACGCAGCCCTATTTAAAATCATATAGTGATCATAGGTTTCTGAGCTCTCCGGTGTTTAACACATGCATTCATGTATATACATTTTCATAATACATTTTCAAAAATGATAAAACAGTAGCAGTGGTCTTCAACCCGGTTCCTGGTGGCCCGGTGAGAATCATTCTTAGAGTAATGACGGATCTGAAATGGTTGTGTAAGAGAATTGCATTAGAAGTGAGTGCTGTTTGTCTGCTGGAACAGGGTTGGGATCCGCTGTATTACTGTAGTATGATGGCGCCATCTAGTGGTTCGTGGAGGTACCCTGACTGATGTTATGAGGAAAATAAGACAAGATTGAAAGATTGTAATATGTTATAAAATCTTACCGGAATCCAAAATAACCTCCTCCACCGGTTATGAGATAGGATTTGTCTGTTCCTTCGACTTCCATTGTGTTAAAGAAACTGCAACAAAAATGTGAAAGTAAAAATATATAAAGTTTGGATACATTACTACTTTTAATGTCTCTTATGCTCATAAAACCTGTATTTATTTGTTTTAAAAATACAGAAAAAACTGTGAAATATTGTTACAATTTAAAATATTTTTTTCTATTTTAATATATTTTTAAATATAATTTATTTCTGTGATCAAAGCTGTATTTTCAGCATCATTACTTCAGTGTCACACGATCCTTCAGAAATCATTCTCATATGAGGATTATTATCAATGTTAGTAATGTTTCCTTTCATTTTTTGGGAAAGAAATTTATACTTTTATTCAGCAAGGACGTGTTAAATTGATTTAAAAAGGGATAGTCAAGATTTATATGGTTAGAAATGATTCTATTTTGAATAAATATTTTTTTATTCATCAAAGAATCCTGAAAAATAAATATTAAGCAGCACAGCTGTTTTCAAAATTGATCATAATCATATTATAATAATTTCCGATCATATGACACTGGAGACTGGAGTAATGAAGCTGAAAATACAGCTTTGATCACAGGAATACATTATATTTTGAAGTATATTAAAATAGATAACCATTATTTTAAATTGTAATAATATTTCACAGTTTTTTTTCTGTATTTCTTATCAAATAAAAACAAGAAATGCAGGTTTGACGAGCATAAGACTTCTTTCAAAAACATAAAAAATAGTAATGTTTACAAACTTTTGACTGGTACTGTATCTTTATGTGATGTACTATCTGCTTTACAGAAAACAGAATGAATGCTACAAGATACAAGTAATGCCTAATATTCATGCAGACAGAATCATAATATATGAATAACTTTCTTAAATGACTCCCTCGAGCAGTGTAAGAAACATCGATGTGCTTTTACAACAATAATAAACCCGACTTCTGTGAGATCAAACAGAATCTGCACAGAAAACATACATGGTCTGTAAAACGGTTAAACTTACACTACAATGATATAAATATAAATATAAATATAAATACATACCACTACAATCGCGCTTTGAAACGATGGCAAAGTGTGTGCAAGCCGTGCACTTCCTAGGAAACGCGTGAATGGGCGGGACTAAATGTTCAACTGTTTTCATTGGAGCAGAGACAGCTGTGCCTCGCTGTGATTGGCTGAAAGTGATCTCTGTCCGACGTCCATTA
>JARQWZ010000262.1:587500-617500 GCA_033150135.1 Gobio occitaniae | reverse complement strand
GCGTATAATTTAATTATGTTTATTTTGTGCTGCCCTTTTAGGGGTGTTGCTATCATGTATGACAGGTTTCATGTGACCCTGGACCACAAAACCAGTCATGAGGGACAATTGTTTGCTGAATAAATAAGCTTATTATTGATGTATGGTTGGTTATGATGGGACAATATTTGGAGATACAACTATTTTGGTGCAAAAAATATATTAATATATTGATCAAATCTCCTTTAAAGTCGTCCAAATGAAGTCCTTAGAAACACAGAACTACTAATAGTACATTTTTGATGTATTTAAAGTAGGACATTTTCTAAATATCTTCATGGAACATGATCTTAATATTCTAATGATTTTTGGCATAAAAGAAAAATGGATCATTTTGACCCATACAATGTATTTTTGGCCTTTGCCACAGATATACATCCGTGAGATGCACGACTAGTTTTGTGCTCCAGGGTCATATAACGTATAATGTTTGATTTCAATTAAGATAGAATGTGTTTAATTTGGCGATAAATATCACTTTCTTTAATTTCTATTGTCGTCTCGTGACTCTCAAGTGAGTGACACTTGCGCAACATCTACTGTATACTTCTGAGGATTTATATGACGACATATGACGTCACATGTTTATTATATAGCGCGTATAATTTCATTATGTTTATTTTGTGCTGCCCTTTTAGTAGTGTTGCTATCATGTATGACACGTTTTATGACAATATTTGGAGATACAACTATTTGCAAATCTGGAATCTGAGGGTGAAAAAATATAAATAATGATAAAATCTCCTTTAAAGTTGTCCAAATGAAGTCCTTAGCAACACATATTATTACTACTAAAAATACATTTGTTATATATTTACTGTAGGACATTTACTAAATATCTTCATGGAACATGATCTTAATAATTTTTTTATACTTCTGAGGGTTTATATGACGCCACATGATGTCACATGTTTATTATATTGTGTATATAATTTCATTATGTTTATTTTGTGCTGCCCTTTTTGTTGCTATCATGTATGACACGTTTTATGTGACCCTGGACCACAAAACCAGTCACGAGGGTCAATTGTTTGCTGAATAAATAAGCTTATCATTGATGTATGGTTTGTTATCATAGGATAATATTTGGCAAATATGGAATCTGAGGGTGCAAAAACATCTAAAGATTGAGAAAATCAGCGTTAAAGTTGTCCAAATGAAGTCCTTAGCAACACACATTACTACTAATAATAAATTTTTGATATATTTAAGGTAGGATATTTACAAAATATGCTCATGGAACATGATCTCAATTTTTTTTTTTACTTCTGAGGGGTTATATGATGCCACATGACGTCACATGTTTATTATATATAGCATATTTTGTTTTAATCATGTTTATTTTTTGCTGCCCTTTTAGGGGTGTTGATATCATGTATGACACTTTTTTGCTATATAATCATTACACATGTTTTAAAGACCTCACAACTGGATTTTTGTAGCTTTTGTTTCTTTTGAGGCCATCTATATTTGCATATTCCTAAGCAGATATGCAGATGTATGTGGGTTGTGGAACGTGACATGGCATTTTCACTGTCATACAAGATTAAAAATTATCATTTAAAATGCAGTAAACGGTTAAACATTTCTTTGTCTTACATGGACCTGCTGATATAAAACCAACATTTTTGAGGCAAATCTCAAAATTGTCCAATGGTGTGACCGTCTCAAGCATTGTTCAATAAATTACAACTTTTATAAATTAAAAAGAAAAGCATACAAATGTTAATAAATACCTCAGGCAGTGTCTATTTTAGTAAATGGCGATCATTTTATTTATCCATATGTTTCTAAAAGCGTAAGAACTTGATACATTTTGTCACTGAAAACCATGCCCTCCGTTGTGACCTCATATCCTGTTTATTAATCAGGCAATTTTAATTAGTCAAAGGACCCCATTCTATAAAAGCGTTATGTTTTGTTGTCCTTTGGTGCGACACCTCTATATTCTTAATATTATCCGTCACACCACAGGACACATTTCAGTAAAAATGTTCAAAAAACAGTAACAAAGTTATATTTTCTCAAACATCAGACTTCACACTACATAAAAATATGCATTTTCTTCAAAAGTGGTGTTTTACAACAACAAAAAAGCTTATTTGTCAACTACCCATGTATGTAAACTGACCAACAATATTAATTTAATCTTCTGTTAATGCATGCATGCACATTTTGGCCAATCAAAAGCTCTCTGAAAGACGTATCCCCCTCCCACTTATGGGTCAAACCGGATCAAACTTCCTGTTTCAGTAGGAAATATTCATTTTAATTTGTACTTAGTCATTCTTAAACCTCTAGGCAGTATCTTATTGAATATTTTTGCTTTTTCTTGCAGGATGAATCCAGAATCTTAAGGGTGAAAATCATTGGCGGAATGGGTTTGGCCAAGAAGGACATTTTGGGTGCCAGGTCAGTATATCAGATTGTGTTGAGCCATTGCACCATGAAAAATTACACCGTGCCCAATGCCAACAGTCTCAAAGGGTCAAGGATCTGCCATTTTATCATATATCTGTCTTTCATTACCATGAATATGTTCTGTATTAATGGTAATGAAAGACAGAGATATGATAAAATGGCAGATACTTTATCATTTGAGACTGTTGGCATTGGGTAATACATTTAATATACAAACTGCCCTTTCAAAAATGTGTTTGTTTATGTGTCTCACAGAAACCTGTCTCTTTAAATATCGCCTTATGAAAAGCCCATATCGGTTGACCACTAATTATGGTCGTTTTCTTCTTCACTTGTTGAACAAGTTTTTTCCCATGATTTCATTCAGCACTCCCTCAGTGTCACGTTTTGGGCACGTCCTCATAGTTTCCGTTAGTGTGCGGCACATTTTAAGGACACTTCGCGTGGCTTAGTGGTTGGCTTTATGTACCCGCGCTGCGCCAGCATCATGGTCACATGTTCACGCGCCTTCAGTTTGTTATGAAAACACAAAATAGTTTATCTGTGCCTCATGTATCCCGCATAATAGACAATCTGACACTCATACAGGCTTTTATCTGTTCCTTAAAATAAAAAGATGTTGTATACATAATAGTTGTTTTTTTTTACACCCAAAAAATTGAATTTGTTAATAAGCTTAAACGGTAAATCTGATTCATTGTGATGTTTATTAGCTGAATATTCTCATGAAATCCAATGGTAACACTTTACTTAAAGCCTTTATAATAAGGTATGTACATTACAATGCATTATATCTTTGCATAAATAAGTTGAAATGCATTATATATGCAGTATTATAACTGTGGTTACAATTGTTTATAAAGCCATACAGGGCATTAAAAGTGTGTTACAAGGCATAATTAATGCCTTTTATAATGCATTATACATTAGGCTTTAAGTAAAGTGTCCCTGTTTACTTTCTTAATACACATTTTTGGCCTTATTGTGCTCAATTTGTTAGTCACGTTCAGCTCTTGCTTTATTCTGCTTGCTATGGAAAGCTCACTTTCAAGTCAAGTCAGCTTTATTTCTCCAGCTCTTTCACACACACAGGAGCTTCAGAGCAGCTTTACACTGATGAGAGGAAATGAGATTTGTTTTAGATGAAAAGCTAAAGTAAGTTTTTGATTGATTCATTTCTGTTGTAAAAACAGATTTTAAAATGTAAAAACACATGTAAAAAAAAATATATTGCACAAAATGAAAACAAAACAAAGTGTGAAAAAAATTAAAAGCACATTTAAAAAAAATAGCAAGCATGATTTCATCTCTTAAATGTCTTAGTGTGTGTTTTGGTCATTATTTAGACTTTTAAAAAAAATCTAATTTCAGCTTTTTATCTCACAATTAGGACTTTTAATCATAATTTTGATTTTTAAAGTCATAATTTCAACTGTTCATCTCACAATGACTTGGCATGTCATATTTTTGAATTTTTATCTCACTATTATGACTTTTAAAATCATATTTTTGACCTTTAATCTAATAATGAGGACTTTCAAAATAATATTTTGACCTTTAATCTATTTATGAGGACTTTTAAATTAATATTTTCAACATTTTATCTTATAATTATGACTTAGCATGTCGTACTTTTGACTTTTTATCTCACTATTGTGACTTTTAAAATCATATTTTGACCTTTAATAATGAGGACTTTTAAAATAATTTTTCAATCTTTTATCTTATAATTATGACTTAACATGTCGTATTTTTGACTTTTTATCACACTCTTATGACTTTTAAAATCATATTTTCAACATTTAGCTCTTAATTATGACTTAGTATGTCGTATTTTCGACTTTTTATCTCACTATTATGACTTTTAAAATCATGTTTTCAACATTTTATCTAATAATGAGGACTTTTAAAATCATATTTTCAACATTTTATCTAATAATGAGGACATTTAAAATCATATTTTCAACATTTTATCTAATAATTATGACTTAGCATGTCATATTTTTGACTTTTTATCTCACTATTATGACTTTTAAAATCATGTTTTCAACATTTTATCTAATAATGAGGACTTTTAAAATCATATTTTCAACATTTTATCTAATAATGAGGACATTTAAAATCATATTTTCAACATTTTATCTAATAATTATGACTTAGCATGTCATATTTTTGACTTTTTATCTCACTATTATGACTTTTAAAATCATATTTTTGACCTTTTTATCTAATAATAAGGACTTTTAAAATCTTAATTGTGACTTTATGATAATTGAAATGAGCAGATCAGTAATATAGTTGAATATTTAGTGTCCCCAACTGAGCAAGCCAAAGCCAAAGGCGACAGAGCCAAAACCCCATCATTTATACTTTCATATAAATCTATTCCCAAAAGGGTGAAATCATGTCCCATCCTACATTTTCTTGCATTACAAAAGTAATATAGGTTAACCCTTAATGATTATTTAGTTAAATACTTGTCAATTGACCAATTATTTGATCTAGGTTTGCTTTGTAATACAATGCAAGCTCAGTGTTTTGTTATTTACAAGCCGCCACATGCTAAAGAATTCCTGTTATGCGGAGTTGGACATATTTCGGACCGGTTGTGTCTTGAGTACAGTAGATGGCAGTGTTAGCAGCCGTCCTGGCCGTCCTTGAGGATACCAACAGATCGCCCATCCTCACTTTGACCTAAATAACACAGCTCTAGGTATGCAATCGATATCTGTGCTGAGCGATACCATCTCTCCTTCACTGTAATAATCAGGCAAAACCTTCAGCGGCTCAAATGAAGCAGTTGAAAGACCTGTTTGTAGGTTAAGCTGATGAATGACATGATCCCAAACTAATTAAGCCGAGCTAGACTGGTATGAGAGATTCGCTCTAGACTGTATGGATGAATACCTGACTTGTTATGGTTAGTAAAGATAGATCCGTTCCAATATCACATGACTACTGATCGTTCATTATTGATCTGGTCCTGCGATTAACAATGGAAAATGTGACCGCATCGCTAAGATATTTAGTAACACTTCCTGTATGACTCAAAGATGGGAAATCGTTTTCTCCAAGTTGTCTGTTTTCCTTTCATCCGCAGTGATCCGTACACGAGAATCTCGCTCTATGACCCGGTCAATGGAGAAATCACCAGTCTACAGACCAAAACCATTAAAAAGGTGTGTGTGTTCAGACTCTCTACTACAGAATTCATCGTTTTGTCAACAGACGTTGAGCAACATTTCACCATTTTTCTCCCTTTTTGTTTAGACATTGGATCCGAAGTGGAATGAAGAATTCTTCTTTAGAGTAAGTGAACCGGTGTTGTTTACACCGACTCATGTATTTCCATTCAGTCAGTCAGGAAATGTCCCCAAATCTAATGGAAAGAAACTATATCAGCAGTCTGTGGCAAGGTTCCTCAAACTGGAGTTGATGAAAAGTAGTCAATCATTTTGTCCCTTAAAACTCATCTTTGATCACCAAAATGACAAATTCCTGTGAAAAAAATGTCTTCATGCCTTAAAATAGCTTGATTGTAACTCTACAGCCTTGCTTCATTTAGTATGCGAAACCATTAATATGCTAATTAGCCCTGCCTCCACCCACTCACTGTATATACACATCTCTTATATACATATAATTTAGTGCTGTCAAATCAATTAATCACATCTAACAAGTTTTTGCTTATATAATATATGTGTATATATATATTAGGGATGCAACAATACAGTTAGTCCACGGTTCAATATATTTACATTTACATTTAGTAATTTAGCAGACGCTTTTATCCAAAGAAATATATACCTCGGTTTTTAACCACGGTGTTCGGTTCGGTTGGGTTCTGATGGCTTGTCACATCAGTTTTTTGCTATTCTATTCTTAAGCGACAGGAACAGCAAGAGGTTAAGGAGAAAAAATACTTTTTTATTGCAATACTCTATCTTTATTTTACCTAAAAGAATGGAAAAACCTTACTTAAACTTAAAACTTTACTTATACACATTCCTAGTGTATTGTATAATATAAAATAAATATATATAGCAGTACATCAGCATTTAAGTATGAAATTGAATTAATAAATGTACAAATAAAACACTACATAGACTTCACTATAAAATATACATTGATTGTTATTAAAGCTACTGTATTAGTTTTTCAGTGAAGAGCAGCGAGTGATTTTCTATTAACATTAAAGGGATAGTTCACTCAAAAATGAAGATTCTGTCATCGAGAAATGAATACAGGTTTGGAACAACATTAGAGTGAGGAAATAATGACATTAGAGGTGAACTGTCGCTTTAAGGACAGCGTGTTCACTATAGGCTGCGCTGCTGTCAATTTAAGACCTTTGTGCATCTAATATTCAGACACACACGAATTTACTTTCACTTTAGACATAACCGACTGTTTTTATGTTAACCGTGTGTGTATTTGACAGTATTAGCGAAGTAAGACGACAACTTAGTCCAGTAATCATGTGTTTGACAGGCGTTTAGTGCGCACGCTCGGCAAGGCTTTAAAACGCATGCTAATAATGAACTTTGGTGATTGTGAATAACTATAGTGTCCCGTGAGTATAACTCTACCACTAACGTGTGATGTGAATGTATGTCACGTTGTTCAGTATAGGCTATATTGGGATGGAGGCAAATGATAGAATGTGTAGAAAAATAATTAATTACATGCAAAACCGAAAGAAAAAAAACGCAATTCACAAGCTCGTATTAAACCGTGAATGCTGTACCGAACGGTTCAATATTATATTGAGAATTGTGGCATCCCTAATAAATAAATAAATAAATATATATATATATATTTTAGGGCTATCAAAAGATTAATCGCGATTAATCACATCCAAAATAAAAGTTTGTGTTTACATAATATATGTGTGTGTACTCTGTTAATTATTATTTATATATAAATACACACACATTCATGTATATATTTAAGAAATATTTGCATGTATATACATTTATATAATCTATAATATATATAAATATAAATGTTTTATATATATAAAAATAATATTTTTTTCTTAAATATATACATGCTTGTGTGTGTTTTTATATATAAATAATAATTAACAGAGTACACACACATATATTATGTAAACACAAACTTTTATTTTGGATGCGATTAATCTTTTGACAGCCCTAATATATAAATATATATATATATATATATATATATATACACATATATATATATACACATACTTAAAAAAAAATCTAATTAATTACACAATGTGGCGATTAATTAATCTAATTAATCGCACTTCAGATGGCTGAGAAATTGGATCAAAAGATCATTTAAAGTCATTATTGTGTAAAAAAAATCAAATAGACATTACAAAAAGTAGCATAAGAAATAAATATTTTTGGGTGAACTATACATTTAATGTATGAAATATGAAATTATACTCTAAAGAAACACGAAGCACCACGACGCATGCGCGAGAATATGACTTTCATTTCGCAGCTTTGATAAGGCTCTTTTACGTGCACTTGTTCGTTTCTCACGGTTCGGGCATCCAGGAAATGCGCACTTTAGCCCCATCTTGAGCACTACACCAAGACCTAGAGCACGATCAATGTAGAATTCAACAGCTTAGATACGGCGCGTCTTCTTCTGCTCGTAAACAAAGCTCCTCACTTCCGGGTCATGTGTCCGAACGCCGGCTCTACGGCATATTCTCACGCATGCGTCATGACGGTGCTTCGTGAGTTCACGTCAAAGGCCCGGGCGGAAGACAAGAACTTGAATAAAGTAGGGCTGTAATGATTTGACCAAAAATAAAAACCTCGATTAATTGAACATTTTACCTCGATTACGATTAATTATTTTGCTTCTTTTTTTTTTTTTGCTTTCCATTTTTTGTCCTCATAAGGTTTTTGAGTAAGTTCCTGATAAGGTTTTTACTGTCAATATTTTCTACTATTAAAGGTGGATTTTTTTTTTCTAATGAAAAAGTGCATTTCTTTGTGATTTTAAAATACTTGAAGGAAACTGTTGACTTTCAGCTGTTATTGACTATGGGGCAAATTTCTGCTAGTTGTACATCAGATACAGATACATTAGCACAGTAGAACTACATTACATTCATTTGAATGCATTAATGAGAGAATGATTGTGTGTGTGAATTACTCAGAGCGTCTCTATTCATTATGAAGCTGTGGTTTGTACTTACTTCAAAGGTATTAAATATATGCTATAACTGTAACAGTTATAATATGTATACATACATATATTTATCCACTGGAGGCAAGTTGAAGACCCAAGTGCAGTTCTTTATTCATCCAACATAAATCTTAACATAAATCAAAACCATAAAACAAAGACTTGACTTAAACTAAACAAGTACTTGGCTATGGAAAACTCACCAACAGCGGGTTACAACATCAATAACAGACAAGGACACACGGCAAACATGAGGGCTTAAATACACTGAGACTAATGACAAGACAAGTGACACCTGTGAACCGTGATTAAACAATGAACCAATGACAGGACACAACACATGAGGGCATGGGAATCACATGACAATGAAACATGACAAAACCAGGAAGTGAATGACAAGACTAACTTAGAAACATGACACTCAAACATAACATGAACATGATAAACTAAAAACATAACCAAGAACAATGAACATGAACCAACACCAAAACACCCTGTGACAATAACGGTTGAGTTTCTAAGCTACTTTAGTGACTTTAGTTTAGTCACAGGACAACGTTGACACTGCGTTTCTATGCAGAACTTCTGTCTGAGTGTTCGTTTGTCACAATATATCAGGCATTAGTTCAACATAATACTGTGGTTTTTTGTACTTACTTACTTTGCTCAAAGTTGAACATTCTTCAACTCTAGGCGACCAGTAGAAAATGCTGAGCGCTCAGCGCTTGAGTGTGAAATACTCGCTCAGCGCCTCGTTACTCTAAAAACGCGGCGCTCCCATTGAAAACAACTGAATACTCCAGCCAGCTGCGTGAAAAAACGCTTCGGTGGACATGCGGCCTAATTCTTTTTATGACTAGTAGCTTATTATTCCATTATAATGTGGAAATTCAGACACATGAGTTTACATTCAGAATGAGTTTACATTTAAATGATTATATGAAATCACCTACTACACTGACTACCATTGAATACTATGGGACAATTTTTGTTATTTTTGTTATATGCAAAACAAAAAATAAATGCAGAACATGTTCACATAGGAAATTAGTAAAGGGTTAGTTCACCCAAAAATGAAACTTCTGTCATTAATTACTTACCCTCATGTCGTTCGACACCCGTAAGACCTCCGTTCATCTTCAGAACACAAATGAAGATATTTTAGTTTAAATCTGCTGGCTCTGAAAGGCCTCCATTGGCACAATGTGCTTTACACTCTCAAGACTCTTAAAAGCTACTAAAGACGTCATTACAAAGTCCATCTCACTACAGTGGTTCTACAATAACTTTATGGAGTGGCGAGAATAGTTTTTGTGCGCAAAAAAAACCCTAAATAACGACTTATATAGTGATGACGATTTCAAAACACGGCCTCATGAAGCTTCGAAGCGTTATGAATCAGTGAGTCGAATCATCAAACTGCTGAATCGACTCACTGATTCATAACGCTTCGAAGCTTCATGATGCCGTGTTTTGAAATCGTCATCACTATATAAGTCGTTATTTAGGGGTTTTTTTGCGCACAAAAACTATTCTCGCCACTCCATAAAGTTATTGTAGAACCACTGTAGTGAGATGGACTTTGTAACGACGTCTTTAGTGCCTTTTAAGGGTCTTGAGAGTGAACCGTGCCATTGTGCCAATGGAGGACTTTCAGAGCATCAGATTTCAACTAAAATATCTTCATTTGTGTCTGAAGATGAACGGAGGTCTTACGGGTGTCCAACGACATGAGGGGAAGTCATTAATGACAGAATTGTCATTTTTGGGTGAACTAACCCTTTAACATGACTATGCATGAAATCATTCAGAAAAATGTAGTTAAGTATAATCGGGTTAAATCAAAAGTGCATGTAATGTCTTCAGGAAATGTACAAATCTGAGGGGTTTTTTTTGGAAACACGTCAATATATGACGGCTTATATTCTGTGACGTTCCTGTTGAGTGTGTTTGCCTTGACTCTTGACAGTGTTTACACTAACCAGAGAAATACTCAAGCTTTGCAGAGCCATCACATCCCTGACCTTCACATTTCTCTATAGGGGAAGACTGGCGTTCAGCATGGGGCATAGATGAAACTCAAAACAGAGCCAAATAAAGCTCAGTGTTCGCCCTTTTTCTCTAATATGGTTATTACTCCAGAACACACTTAGTTTTTTTTCCCCAAATTTTCATACTTGACGAATCCCTCTTTAATGAATTAAACAGTCTGTTTGGGCCGCATGTAAAGAGAGAAGTGCAATCACATGTTTGGGGGTCAGAGGTCAGGGTTGAGTTACGGGGTGCGTTTTGAGATGAGGGGTGCCGCTTACATTCTGTGCACTTTCCCTGCTGTTACGTGACGAGCTGTGACGCATTTACAGACGCGTTGTGCATATCTCTCTCCCATAGTCATCTCTTGTTTTCCCAGAAGGACAGATGCTGGTGCAATACGGTGCAAACATCAATATAAGGCTCTTTGGAAACCGCTCCCATTTCAAGACGTTACCAACACTCATCAATACTTCATATGAGGCATAGTGAAGATTCATGGAAGAAAACTGTACACATGAGTCACATGATCATTGCACGGCTTATTTTTTGATTGGTGACCTAGAAATAGTGCAGGCTCTGAAGTAATTATTATTCGTTTTACACACCTATGCAGGGCTCGACATTAACGCTTCCATTAAGTGGATTTTTTGAAGGGGCAAGTGAAAGAGAATTTTACTTGCCCGACCGGACAAGCTGATTAAAACGTCATTAACAAAAAATAACTAGGGAATCGTCAAAATGCAAGAATGATTCTGCATTCATTAGTGTAAGTGGCGATTGATAGTGGATAATAATATATAATGTATAATGAACTGATGGGCAGTTTTGGGGAAAGTTACTTTGAAAAGAAATGCATTACAATATTGCGTTACTCCCTTAAAAAGTAACTAATTGACCTATCGGTAAGCCCCTCCCTTCATACGCAGATGAGCCAATAGCAGTTGAGTATCAGTTGCGCTTGGACCGGAACTCGGACATCTTTAGGCTTCAGCACCATAGAGAAACACGGAAAAATCCGAAGCTCTCATCGGTTTGATGGTGTTTATGCTATAAATGCTAAAACGTCGTGCCTGAGGTACTGTAACACTGACTCCAGGGATCCTGAGAGGATTTTCTGTTTGTCAAACTCTCGTTAAGTTACGATTAAAGTCCCTGCTAACATACAAACTGTAATAACTAACTGTTCTCACGTCATGTAACACTGTAAGTCAAAAACATGAAGGTCTACATTTCAGTGCCTCTCCATATTAAACTGGTTATATGTAAATTAATTTCATTTGAGATATGTTTAAGGTCTACATTATCTGTCCTACTAAGGAGGACTCATATTTTGATGGGTATTATAGTCTCCGGGTAACGAAAGGAAGAGCTCGCACGCTGTTTATCGGAGTTGTTTTGCAGATACAAAGTTTCCCAGTTATTAACTGCACCCTCGAAAAGTCATACGGTCTGTGTATATGTTTGTTTACTGTTAGTTGTTTGAGTGTTTTTGTGTGATTTGCTGTGTATGTTAATGGTAATGCAACGGAGAGAGAGAGTTTGTGAATGAGACGTTAATGCGCACTTCTTATGCTTTGTTTGTTCAGCTCTTACGATGTTTTTTTTGGAGTGAAAAAGGACATAATAAACTCGATAAACCATCAGTAAAGTTTGGCCATCAGTCGGACGGGATATACGCTACAATCTGTGTCCAAAAACATCTTGGGATAAGGTTTTCACGCTGTCATTGTAAGATATAGCAACTCCGTTTGTTTATCCGAGTTAGCAACAGTAACTAAGGGGGGCGGGGCTTACCGACAGGTCAATTGAGTTACTTAGTTACTTTTTAAGAAAAGTAATGCGTTACGTTACTTTTGCGTTACTTTTTCCACCTGGGCTGGGCTTGTTTTTGTTTTGTTTTTTATAACAAAAAAGTTTTATTTTTGTGCAACGGTGAAGACCTCTTCATACCAAAATTAAAATAATAAGCCCCAGGCTGAGGTAAAAATGCAGATTGACGCATGAACAGTAGAGGGCGCAGCTCTGGATAATGGTGGAATAGGACGCAGAAGAAAAAAGTTTTACCAATAAAAACAAAAAATCTAGTAATTTTCATCATCGCAGGTCAGCAGCAAGACATCAGTAAATTAAATATAAAGGTAGATTATGCATAAAAATAGTTGTTTTATTTAACATTTAATTATTGGAGGTCTGCATGGTACTCTGATTTTGCATTTGACTGATTTTATTAATTTTGAGGAGTCCAGAATCTTTAATGTGCAAGTGAGATAAATAAATGCTCACATTTAGTCTAGAACTACAATAACCCTCATGTTCACACACACACCTCTGCACTTATTTTTGGGGGCAGGAGAGCTGTCAGTCAAATTAATGTAAAAAAGTTACTCAGATATTTTGTTGTATATTTTAGAGTAATGCGTTACTTAGTTACTTGGAAAAAGTAATATTATTACGTAACTCAAGTTACTTGTAATGCGTTACCCCAACACTGCTGACGGTAATGTTGTGCTGTTGACGCTCGTGCCGCCTCTCGAGGAGAAATCAAAACAAATGTGCGCCGCTCACACACAGAAACTCAGTTAACACACTGCCGTAAACATGTAGAAATGTGGAGTTTATTTATATTCATAACATATGATACAGTTGCAACATCACACGAGCAAGAGTGCTGTTTTCCTGAATAACATCACGACTGAAAATGACACTTTCATATGACAGTTCCATAATCAATTATTAACATTAAGTCACTATTGAGTGTTTTTGTTCAATTTCAGCAGCGAAAATAGTTCCAAACAAAGATCACAGCAGAACCATAACGCATCTCACAGCATCAGTGTGTGTTACTGAATGATTCAGCGTTTGAATGAATCAGTTGAATCAAAGATTCAATGAACTATTCGTAAACGACTGCCTCATTCTTGAATGAATCATCCGTTTGAACGAATTGACTCAATGACTCACTCATTCAGACGGTCACCTGCCGCCACCTACTGGCGTTTTAGTTTCATGTTTAAACATTCTTTCCAACATTTCTTAATTGTATATTCAAACATATTTAAAACATTCTCATAACATTATTCAATGCAGTTGTAATTTTTCAGTGTAAATTATTTGACTGGTAACAGCCCTATTGTGTCTTCTTCTAATTTAATTTATTGATCAAATTTAAGAATGTAAAAGGAAAGCTGAAGCATAGCCTATATTTAATAAGATTAGGGGAAAAAGCCCTTTATAAAAGGTAAAAATATCACAAAAATGCAGATTTAAATATGTCAGAGCAGATTGAACACTGGGGAGAATATTGCTTCAGAATAAATTATATTTACAACACACACAAAAAACAAAATCCGTACAAGCAAATTTTTTACTCTGACAAGTGAATGACAGATGTACTTGTCTGAAGGATAAGCGTGTGAACCGGCTTAATGTCGAGCCCTGCTTTGTTATAAAAATAGTAGGTGGTACCGTCGTAAGGTCTTGCTCTCTCTGCATTGGTTGTGTGTTTTTGAATAGAGTTTAAGGTTTTTACTCTGTTTTTAAGGTATTAAATGAGCTGGCACCTTCTTATTTATCTGAACTTGTGACTGTTACGAGAACTGTGCTAGATGTTTATGGTCAACTAATCAGAATCTTTGGCCAGTCTGTAGTGATTGGTCGACCCTGCTCTGATTGGTCAGATGGCCCAGTCTGTTGTGATTGGTCAACTCTACTCTGATTGGTCAGATGGCCCAGTCTGTTGTGATTGGTCAACTCTACTCTGATTGGTCAGATGGCCCAGTCTGTTGTGATTGGTCAACTCTACTCTGATTGGTCAGATGGCCCAGTCTGTTGTGATTGGTCAACTCTACTCTGATTGGTCAGATGGCCCAGTCTGTTGTGATTGGTCAACTCTGCTCTGATTGGTCAGATGGCCCAGTCTGTTGTGATTGGTCAACTCCACTCTGATTGGTCAGATGGCCCAATCTGTTGTGATTGGTCGACCCTGCTCTGATTGGTCAGATGGCCCAGTCTGTTGTGATTGGTCGACTCTGCTCTGATTGGTCAGATGGCCCAGTCTGTTGTGATTGGTCTACTCTGCTCTGATTGGTCAGATGGCCCAGTCTGTTGTGATTGGTCAACTCTGCTCTGATTGGTCAGATGGCCCAGTCTGTTGTGATTGGTCAACTCTACTTTGATTGGTCAGATGGCCCAGTCTGTTGTGATTGGTCAACTCTGCTCTGATTGGTCAGATGGCCCAGTCTGTTGTGATTGGTCAACTCTGCTCTGATTGGTCAGATGGCCCAGTCTGTTGTGATTGGTCAACTCTGCTCTGATTGGTCAGATGGCCCAGTCTGTTGTGATTGGTCAACTCTACTCTGATTGGTCAGATGGCCCAGTCTGTTGTGATTGGTCTACTCTGCTCTGATTGGTCAGATGGCCCAGTCTGTTGTGATTGGTCAACTCTGCTCTGATTGGTCAGATGGCCCAGTCTGTTGTGATTGGTCAACTCCACTCTGATTGGTCAGATGGCCCAATCTGTTGTGATTGGTCGACCCTGCTCTGATTGGTCAGATGGCCCAGTCTGTTGTGATTGGTCGACTCTGCTCTGATTGGTCAGATGGCCCAGTCTGTTGTGATTGGTCTACTCTGCTCTGATTGGTCAGATGGCCCAGTCTGTTGTGATTGGTCAACTCTGCTCTGATTGGTCAGATGGCCCAGTCTGTTGTGATTGGTCAACTCTGCTCTGATTGGTCAGATGGCCCAGTCTGTTGTGATTGGTCAACTCTGCTCTGATTGGTCAGATGGCCCAGTCTGTTGTGATTGGTCAACTCTGCTCTGATTGGTCAGATGGCCCAGTCTGTTGTGATTGGTCTACTCTGCTCTGATTGGTCAGATGGCCCAGTCTGTTGTGATTGGTCAACTCTGCTCTGATTGGTCAGATGGCCCAGTCTGTTGTGATTGGTCAACTCTACTTTGATTGGTCAGATGGCCCAGTCTGTTGTGATTGGTCAACTCTGCTCTGATTGGTCAGATGGCCCAGTCTGTTGTGATTGGTCAACTCTGCTCTGATTGGTCAGATGGCCCAGTCTGTTGTGATTGGTCAACTCTGCTCTGATTGGTCAGATGGCCCAGTCTGTTGTGATTGGTCTACTCTGCTCTGATTGGTCAGATGGCCCAGTCTGTTGTGATTGGTCAACTCTGCTCTGATTGGTCAGATGGCCCAGTCTGTTGTGATTGGTCAACTCTACTTTGATTGGTCAGATGGCCCAGTCTGTTGTGATTGGTCAACTCTGCTCTGATTGGTCAGATGGCCCAGTCTGTTGTGATTGGTCAACTCTGCTCTGATTGGTCAGATGGCCCAGTCTGTTGTGATTGGTCAACTCTGCTCTGATTGGTCAGATGGCCCAGTCTGTTGTGATTGGTCGACTCTGCTCTGATTGGTCAGATGGCCCAGTCTGTTGTGATTGGTCTACTCTGCTCTGATTGGTCAGATGGCCCAGTCTGTTGTGATTGGTCAACTCTGCTCTGATTGGTCAGATGGCCCAGTCTGTTGTGATTGGTCGACCCTGCTCTGATTGGTCAGATGGCCCAGTCTGTTGTGATTGGTCAACTCTGCTCTGATTGGTCAGATGGCCCAGTCTGTTGTGATTGGTCAACTCTGCTCTGATTGGTCAGATGGCCCAGTCTGTTGTGATTGGTCAACTCTGCTCTGATTGGTCAGATGGCCCAGTCTGTTGTGATTGGTCGACCCTGCTCTGATTGGTCAGATGGCCCAGTCTGTTGTGATTGGTCAACTCTGCTCTGATTGGTCAGATGGCCCAGTCTGTTGTGATTGGTCAACTCTGCTCTGATTGGTCAGATGGCCCAGTCTGTTGTGATTGGTCCACTCTGCTCTGATTGGTCAGCGCATGTCCGAATCGATGACATCGGAAGAACTAGTTATTCAACCCGAATCTGAGATGTTTCAACTGTAATTCCTCACCATCAGCATTAGTGTGTGTGTGTGTGTGTGTGTGTGTGTGTGTGTGTGTGTGTGTGTGACCTTTATTAACTCCCGGAGCCGTATGAATGGCTCAGAGTTGACGCTTACTTTTGAGAGACAATAACTTTATAAACGCTGCCCTTTCAGATTTAAAACTTTGCAGGATGTTTTCAATCATTTATAACTTTTACACACAACATGAAAGGTCATTTTCAAAAATATAATAGGGGCACTTTAAAACCTACCTTTTAGAGAAGGCCTATAATACGAGCTAGTTTCTCTGTATATATAATTGTCTTTATGTTTTTTTAAAATTATTTTTGTTATGACCAGCGTTTTTTGTATTGTTTTTTAAATTTTTGTACAGCACAACGGTCAGCGGCTGCAATAAGTGCACTAATCCCTAATTTTCTGAATGTGGATTCAGACTTTTGGACCGTTCTACTTCTGTACATTTGTGTGAAATATCCTGCGCATGTCTCTGCGTGCAAAAATGATCAGCTGTACCTGATATTTAGTGCATGAAGTCATGACTATAATGATCCAGACAGTGGCATTAAAGATTCTGACCTATTTGTGATACTGACCACTGGCCCAAATACCATGGGGACTTTATGAAATGCTAAATGATACACTGTCTGGGCCGCCACTGAGCTTACAAACACATAGTTATGAGTCACAGGCCATTTACAGGCCTAAAGTCAAGGGATATTAATGGAGGAAAAACAGACCCTCTCTCTTGTAATGAGACATATGCAAAAATAAATTCTGTATATGAGTCCATAAATTAACAGTAATCTGTGTATTGATGTTGTTGTGTCTTCTTTTATCTCCCACAGGTGCATCCCAGGAAACACCGTCTGCTGCTGGAGGTGTTTGATGAAAATCGTTTGGTATGTGCATTGATTTACTGTGATGTCAATCAAAAATGTGTTCGAGAACTTTATACACTAAATTTAAAGGGATAGTTCACCCAAAAATGAAAATTAGCCCATGATTTACTCACCCTCAAGTCATCCGAGGTGTATATGACATTCTTCTTTCAGACGAACACAATCAGAGTTATAATAAAAATGTCCCGGCTCTTCTAAACTTTATAATAGCAGGAAAGGGTGCATCTATCCATCATAAAAGTGCATCTATCCATCATAAAAGTGCATCTATCCATCATAAAAGTGCATCTATCCATCATAAAAGTGTATCTATCCTTCATAAAAGTGCATCTATCCATCATAAAAGTGCATCCATGCATCATAAAAGTTCATTTATCCATCATAAAAGTGCATCTATCCATCATAAAAGTGCATCCATCCATCATATAACTGCTCCACACGGCTCTGGGGGGTTAATAAAGGCCTTCTTAAGTGATCGATGAGTTTGTGTAAGAAAAATATCCATATTTAACACATTATAAAGTAAAATATCTAGCTTTAGCCAGACTTCTGAATTCAGCTTACGAAAATGTAAGTCGAAATGTGGATATTTTTCTTATACAAACCTATCGATTCGCTTCAGAAGGCCTTTATTAACCCCCTGAGCCGTATGGAGCATTTTTATAATGGATGGGTGCACTTTTTTGGGCTAAATTTTGGGCTGCCATTATAAAGCTTGGATTAGCCTGGACATTTTTTAATATAACTCTGAATATATTTGTCTGAACGAAGAATTTAATATACGGTGTTGCCAAATCTGCGGTTTTCCCGCGGAATTGGGCTACTTTAACACTGTTTTCATGTCCGCGGGTTGAAGCAACTTCAATAATGTGGTATTTAGCCCCTGTAATCTGAATTTTAGCAAGGGAACCCGCTTAAAAAAAACTCAGATTTTACCCCCCGGAAGGCATTTTTTTACCGGGGAATCCCCCTGAAATGTGATTGGGCTAGTTTTGAGGAGCAATTGGGCGAGTTTTGTTGAAACCTGGTGACCCTGGATACACCAAGGATGGCTTGAGGGGGAGTAAATCATGGGGTAATTTAGATTTTTGGGTGAACTATCCCTTTAAGGCTTTTATGCTCAACAAGGCTGCGTTTATTTGATCAAAAGTACAGCGAAAACTGTGAAATATTATTACAATTTAAAATAACGGTTTTCTATGTGAATATATAGTAAAGTGTAATTTATTCCTGTGATCAAAGCTGTATTTTCAGCATCATTATAAATAGCACATATAGCACAAATATAGCACATATAAAATAATGTGCTGATTTGCTGCTCAAGAAACATCTATGATTAGTATCCAGGTTGTAAACAGTTAATAGCAATATTTCAAATATTATAAATGTCTTTACATTTGTCACTTTTGTTCAATTTAATGCATCCTTTACGGTTCCAGACTTTGAAACATTAGCGCAGAGTGAATTTGAGGTTTAAATTGACAGATTTTTACCATGTGAAGTTTCCATTAATACATTCTACGTCTATGTTTTGCCTTTGAAGTAGCGAGTAAATATTTTAAAGGTGCTGTGCATAATTTCTGCCTCATTAGTGGCACCAAATTGCATTGCAGAGTTGCCTAATATGTTATTAGTTTGAGGCAGGACTATTTGTTTGGCTGTACAATGGCAGACGTGTTAGCTTGGTAATGAGACCATTCACAGACACAGTTTAGCAGTCTCAAATGTATTCGGCGTGTTAGTGTTGAGTGTTCAGGTCTGTAAAATCAGCGGCTACCTGAATGTCAGTGTGTAATGAATGAACAAGGATGGCTTTTTGCAAGTAGCCGCCATAAAGCTCAGGCCCGGGAACTAAAATGTACCTCTGGGTGTTGTAAATGTGAAAAGTAACTGCTTTAAAAGGCATTAAAGTGAATGAGGCGTGACTGGGTCTCTCCGTCACATGCCTTCCTGAATAACGAGGAGGGTTAAACAAACTCTAGCATAAAGCACCCAGTGTTGAAGTAAGAACAGCAACTCCTGATAAGACTATAAACTGCGGTCGTCTTCCTGTATGTGACAGATTGGTTAACCCGGTTACTGGGTGTAAGAAAACCCGGTATGACATTGCTGGAATGTGTTCGTTGGCATGAACCAAGCATGCACGCTATTTCCATCTCCTGAGGAATGTGGTAGCTTACAGAAAGAATGACAAATCATGTCAGAGTTTTGACAGTAGATGCATGCAATTGCCTCTACTCTTTGTGTTATAATTTCCATTTGTGCATTTGTGCAATGTGCATTTGATTTCACATACTAGTCCTGTGCCTCCAGTTACCCCTCGTGCAATTGCCCCTGATTGATGAGATGGCTTTTCTCTGACAGAAGCATGCTCTTAAATGGCTGCAACAGTGGGTGTCAGATGACACACGATGATGCCCATATGAGAGCTGGCACAACAAGCTCAGTGCTTGATTTTGCAGGCGCATTTCCTTCGGCTTGTTTTGAACCGGTAGATGAAGCTATCATGCGTGGTTAGAAGTGCAGAAATATGCTCAGTTTACGAGCTTGGCGGATAAGTCAAGTCAAGTCAACTTTATTTATATAGCGCTTTTAACAATGCAGATTGTTTCAAAGCAGATTCACAGTGTGTATAATGCAGCATAATTTTATTCAGGCGTCTAGCCATTCTGGAGAAAACGGTGACAGTGTGGGCTTTAGATCAGTAATTTAGTTTATATGGTTAATTTAATTCGATTTTTTGGATATTTAGTTGAAAAATTAACACGTGGCGTGTCTCCGACGTACTGTGATGCCGCTCAGAAAGCTTAAAAAAATGACGGTTCCTCTTTATTTGCTGTAACTCTATCCCGGTGGGGTAAAAATATTAGCAGGGGTGCAGCTTTACAAGAAACTCTAGACACTGGGCTGCAACTTCTGTAAAAAGGAGGTGGCAGGGACGAGTTGTTCCACCTCCATCCTGGCATGCGTGCAGATTGTTGTTTTTTTGCACTGGGGTGACCAGGGAGGGAGGGCACATGTGAAACTACATACAGGGGTTCTAGCTCTCCCAGTTTTCTCCTTCACAGAACTAGATGGTGCAAGCGTGGAGCTGTCCTTCATTATGCATTTGACCTGTCACGTTAGCTTCAGAGGAGCTGCGAGAGGAATGCCGCCTGTCACTGCTGCTATTTTAGCAGTGTGGAACCGCTAATGGTTGCAATCACAGCACGGGACCAGGAGCAGTTGCTTTCCGCTGCTCGTTTTTTATTCGATGGCGCGACACCTGCGACTGCATTTTGCTTCGCGGAGAAGCAACACCGACCCGCTGTCGGAAACCTGCGAGGGCCTGGCGCAGAGTTCCCTCCACATGAAGGTGACTCCAGGACAGCTGGCTTTGCCACCCTTGTCGCCAGAGTACGGTAATTTACACGGCACACTATTTGTCCCTAAGGTGAGCCGGAAAAGCACCCTGCAGATCTCCTTGCAGCCCAGCAAACAGAGCGGAGATGCGGACGGCGGGATTGCCGGGGAGGACGGAGAGCTTGTGATCTGCGATGGAGGTTCGTGTTGCAGCAGCACCACGAGCGATGCCGGATACTGCAGCAGCAATAGCATATTCGAAGCGGACATCGCAGATCGCAAGCCGATTTCGCGGAGGAAGGCGAGGGCGCCTTTGCGGCGTTGCTCGTCTTTGGTGATTTTCCCTCGGAGCCCGTGCACCACGCCGCCCGCCTCCCCTGTTAGTCCGGTTGCATCTCCCATGATTCCTCCACTCCCTCCATCCGCACGAAGTTCCTTTCAGACCTCTCATCAAATGCAGCTGTCCAGCGTTGATGCGTCCCACGATGACAAGGGATCCGTCGCAACAGCCGTTAACGGTTTGCGGCTGTCCAAAAACAGCACGTCAGCTGAGCACCGGGACGCCAAACCCATGGTGCATTTCAGCGTGCCACCGGAACAACCGGCAGGACCAGAGCGCCACTCCAGCGTTTTATTGCACTTCGCGAACCAGAGACCGCTTCCCTCTGGGAAAGGAAGTCCGGCCAAAACAAAGCTTAACATTGACTGCGCCAAACCTCTCGAGGGCTCACAAACGGAAAACGTCCCGAAGCTTTTCCGTAGCACCTCAGCCTGTATGCTGCCAAGCGGGAGAACAACAGAACGACGACATGACACTTTTCCGACGAGTGGTAATAAAAGAAAAGGGTTCCTTCACAGGAGTATTTCTTTGGAGCTTCCCTGTGCGAACGCGGAGATATCCTGTCACGTTTCAAATGCTATGGCGGACATGCACTCCACAAACGGCCCTCCGCACGTACACATCCATGTATCGCATGGCACAGGTGCAAGAAAACCAAACACCCTACATGACAACAGCGGAAACGACAAAACGGATCATGTTTCGACCTGCACAGAGAGAAATGCTACCGTAAGCCTTTCCGTCTATTAGAAAAGTGAGAGTGTTTTGTCTTGGGTGTAATTTTACTCTCCTTAAACATGTACAGTTAAAGAGTGTTAAAGAGTAAAATTGCATTCAGATTAAGTCTGGAGACGTTGGAGAGTCGGTTGTTTTCAGTGATTTTTCGGACCCATTTTATATTAAGTGGCCTTAACTACTATCATTTTAATTAATCATTTGATACATTGCATACATGTTTTTACAGTGTACTTACATTTTGAAAAATACCTGCATGTAATTACACTGTTGACCCTTCCCTTACACCTAACCCTACCCTTAAACTGACCCATACCACCACACCTGTCCCTAACTTTACCCATATTCCACCTCATTATCAGCAAAGGTGTTTTGCAATACAGTTTGAACACAGTAAGTACTTTTACTTTTTAATGTAAGTACATAGTAGTTAAGGCCATCGAATATAAAGTGGGGCTGATTTTTCTCTAGTTGCATTATCATTGAATATACTTTGAGCGTTTATGATTGAGCAAACATGCACCATAACTTTTCAGAAAGTTTAACCTTTCCTTTTTCATTCGAAAGATATACATAATAGACAGTAATAAATGTCAACATGTGATTTTGTCCATTTGTATTATATACATATTTATATTTGTTTAACAGTATAAATGCATGCAAACCTCTCTCTGTCGTTATCTGCAAACGTGCAGGAGCTCATTTCAGCCCGTTTGCATTTGTGACCCTGTAGCACAACACCAGTCGTGCGTCTCACGGGAATATTTGTGGCATTAGCCAACAATACATTGTATGGGTCAAAATTATAAATTTTTCGTTTATGCCAAAAATCATTAGGATATTAAGATCATGTTCCATGAAGATATTTAGTACATTTATTATTAGTAGTAATATGCATTGCTAATGACTTAATTTAGACAACTTTAAAGGTGATTTTCTCAATATTCAGATTTTTTTGCACCCTCAGATTCCAGATTTTCAAATATTATCCTATCATAACAAGCCATACATCAATGGAAAGCTTATTTATTCAACATTAAATTGACCCTTAAGACTGGTTTTGTGCTCCAGGGTCACGTTTGGTGTTGATTATTAATTTGCACATATATTTGCAATATACTAATCCATTTAGGCTTATAAATAAGCTCTTAAAGGATTAGTTCACTTTTAGATAAACTTTTGCTGAAAATTTACTCACCCTCATGTCATCCAAGATGTCTTTCTTTCTGCAGTCGAAAATAAATGAAGGTTTTTGATGAAAACATTCCAGGATTTTTCTCCATATAATGGACTTCAATGGGCTCCTAACGGTTCAAGGTCCAAATGACAGTTTCAGTCCAGCTTCAAAGGGCTTTAAACGACACCAGACGATGAATAAGGGTCTTAAATAGCAAAACAATCAGTTTCTGCGAGAAACCCAGCAGTATTTATGCTATTATTTTACCTGTTATCAGATGAACGTGATCATCTCTGAGCTCCGCCATAACTTCCGCTAAGTGAGGTCAAAATACGAGCGTGGTCATAGATGTTAGGGCTGCACCGTTATTCTAGTTAAAATTGCGATTGCAATTTTAAATGCGATTTTTTTTTATTTTTATTATTATTATTTAATTATTTTATAAATGAAAAGTGTGTATATATAACATTTTGTTTTTATATATTAATATTACTAATAATAATTATGATTATTATTATTGCTAAATAAAAATAAGAAATATTACTATTACAATAACATTCAATATTAAAAAATTAAAATAGAGCATTTAATAATAAATATAACATTATAAAAATTATATTTATATTTCACAGAAAACTAAAACATTACGGGTTACCCGTTAATATGCAGACAGCCTATGACTAAAAATCATTAGAAAGGTCCAAGATATGGTGTATTTGAGTTTTTCAAGTCCTCTCTGGTATTTTCATAATAATAAAGTATGCAGTTCTGATTGACATTCTGTGATAAGAAGCCACATCAGCTCGACTGACTATATAAAGTGAGTTAAAACAAAGTGTTGTATTTCGTTGGACAACACGTTTATGAACGCTTCTCATTACTAGTCTGTGAAGATGTTTGACACATGTTGCTTTTTCAAACGCACGTTATAATAAACGACTCAAACTCGCAGTCTTTCAGACGGAGCAGCGTTTACTGTTAGCCGCTCTTCACTGACACACTGGGCATTTATTCATTTCATTAAAATCATAATCGCACACAAGCAAAATCGCGATTGCGGTTCGATTTCGACTAATCGTGCAGCCCTATTAGATGTATTCGTAGATGCCTCATTAGTGCCTGCACGGATCAGTAGAACGAGGCATCTACAATCGATATATCTATGACCACGCTCGTATTTTGACCTCACTTAGCGGAAGTTATGGCGGAACTCAGAGATGATCAATTTCGTCTGATAAGAGGTAAAATAATAGCATAAATACTGCTGGGTTTCTCGCAGAAACTGATGGTTTGGCTAGAGAAGACCCTTATTCATCATCTGGTGTCGTTTAAAGCCCTTTGAAGCTGCACTGAAACTGTCATTTTGAACCGTTTGTAGCCCATTGAAGTCCATTATATGGAGAAAAATCCTGGATTGTTTTCATCAAAAATCTTCATTTCTTTTCGACTGCAGAAAGAAAGACATGGACATCTTGGATGACATTTTGGATGGCAAAAGTTTATTTAAAAGTGAACTAATCCTTTAAGCGGCTAAATCAGTTGCATGCTTGCACAGCGCAATTCAGTTTTTATGAATTTGTTAACACTCACTGTGTGTATTTACCTCTGGGATAATTTTAGACAGTGGTCCCCAAGCCTCCCCCCAGCCTTACATCTATAAATACAGCCTTGGAAAAATATTCTGCTCGACTCCAGTTAGTCTGGTCGAGCACCATGCTGGATTCAACATGATATGCAATGGCTGCACATGGCTGTCTGTCAGCTGTTGGGTCAAAGGTCAGCTGATTGGGGGGTGAGTGTCAGGGAGTTGGAGCCGGAACGATGTGATTCCTCTACACTTAAGGATAATATGTTCTCTGCCCAGCGTGTGCCCGCTTAGCTGTGGTATGTTTTCAGAGCATCAGGTGTCTCGCTCGCTCGCAGCATTTATTTCATTTACACTCGCTCTCTTTGTGTGTTAGAAAACAGGTCGCACAAGCAATTACCAGCGCTGGTAGCTTTACTGTACAGGCACTCTTATGTAATCGAATCTATATTCAAGGCTATAATTTCAGCATGCTGTTTGTTTGTGCACCTCTCTGGCCTGTTCAAACACATGCACACATTGTTCTGCTCGAAAGTACTTCAGGTAAATGCCAGCAACAACAAGACAATACAATAGCAATCAGATCCTAAAGGAAGTTAGTGTGGAACTTGCATAACTAAATCATGCTATACTTACTTTTCCACAGAAGCTGAGCTGGTGCTCGGCCAGGGGATTTGGGAGCGTCTTAAAGTCATTCGGTTTAGTGGGTTTGTCATTACGAGTATACGAGATGCTTTTGATTCAACAGTCTGGCGGTATATGGATATAACCAATGCAATGCATAGCAATCACATTTTTTACTTTTTTCTTTTTTACTGACTATTGGCAATTTTTCAGCAATAAAAATATGTAAACAAAACATGAACAATTCATATAAATAAAATTTCCTCGACTTTTCCAGGTGTGGAAATTCACCAGAAGTGGCAAAATAAAAAGATAAATATGAGTAAAGTACTTAATCTAAAATAAATTAACAGAAAATCTATTATTATTGTTGTTGTTTTTGTTATTATTATTAATAATAATAATATTTTTTATACTGACTATTTTATTAGAAGTGGTCATATATATATATATATATATATATATATATATATATATATATATATATATATATATATATATATATATATATATATATATATATATAAAATATAAGTAAAGAAATTCAATTGAATAAGTTAAATAATTTACTTTTGTAATTCTAGAATATATTATTTTAATATATATTTTTTTTATACTGACTAATATTTTACTGACTAATTTTAATCACTAATATAGCAATAAAATATGAACAATTCATATAAATTAAAATTATTTAAAAAATTTTATTGCTGAGAAATATAAAAGTGAAAAAACGTGATTGCTATGAATTGCATTTGTAATATGCAAATACCTCCTGACTGTAAATATTTTTAATAGTTGTAACTTTTTAATATTTTATTAATTTCCTTGACTTGTCCAGGTCAAGAAATTCACCAGAAGTGGCGATATAAAACAAATGCAGGGCTCGACATTAACGCTTGTCCGCTTGTCCGGGACAAGTGGATTTTTTGATGGGGCAAGTGAAAAATTGTACTTGCCCGACGGACAAGTATCCTGGTTAAAACGTCAAAACAAAAATTAACTAGGGAATCACCAAAGTGCAATAATGATTCTGCATTCAGTTAGTGTAAGTGGAGATCGATAGTGAATAATAATAATATAAAATGAAGAACTGACGTTAACAAGGTTGTGCTGTTGAGGCTCGTGCCGCCTCTCGAGGAGAAAATTGAAAACAAATGAGCGCCGCTCACACACAGAAACTCAGTTAACATACACAGTTAAAATTGTACACTAACAAGAGTGTTGTTTTCCTGAATACCATCACGACTGAAATGACACTGATTTCATACGCCAGTTCCGTAAACAATTTAACATTAAGTCACTTACATTTTAGATGCAATATGGACTGTTTTTGTTCTATTTCAGCAGCGAAAATAGTTCCAAACAAAGATCACAGCAGAACCGCAACGCATCTCACAGCAACAGTGCGTGTTAGTGAATGATTCAGTGTTTGAATGAATCGGTTGAATCAAAGATTCAATGGCCTATTCGTAAACGACCGCCTAATTCTTGAATGATTCAGCCGTTTCACTGAATCGACTCAATGACTCGCTCATTCAGACGGTCACATGCTGCCACCTACTGGTGGTTTAGTTTAATCTTTCCAACATTTCTTATTTGTATATTCAAAAATATTTAAAATAATCTCATAACATTATTTAATGCAGTTGTAATTTTTCAGTGTAAATGATTTAATTTGATTGGTAACAGCCTATAGTGTCTTATTCTAATTTAATTTATTGATCAAATTTAAGAATATAAAAGGAAAGCCGAAGCATAGCCTACCCTATATTTAAGAAGATTGTGGAAAAACGCCCTTTATAAAAAGGTACAAATATGACAAATATGCATATTTAAATATTTCAAAGCTGATTAAACACTGATGAGAAAATTGCTTCAGTATAGATTATATTTACAAAAAAAATCCAGACAAGCAAATGTTTTACTCGGACAAGTGAATGACAGATTTACTTGTCCAAAGGACAAGCGTGTGAACAGGCGTAATGTCGAGCCCTGATATGTATTAATTATAAGTAAAATACATAAATTAATAAATTAAAATAAATTAACTTCTGTAATTACAGGATATTTATTATTGTTGTTATTAGTATTATAATTATTAATTCCTTTTACTGACTAATGTTAATTTCTCAGCAATTTCTGCCTGATAAAATGTTTCAATATTTTTTTATGTACATGAATTTAAGATTTTATTAATTTCCTTGACTTTTCCAGGAAGTCTTAATATGAAAAAGTAGAAGTTTAAAAAATAAAATAAAATAAAAAATAATAAGTAAAGAAATGAATAAGTTAAATAATTATTTTTTGTAATTCCAGAATATATATGTATTCATTTTTTATACTGACTAATATTAATTACTAATATAGCAATTTCTACCATTATAAAACATTTAAATATTTTTAAGTCACATGACTTTTTAAGATCTTATTAATTTCCTTGACTTTTCCAGTTCTAGAATTTCCTCACACATCCTGGTTTTTCAATAACCAAACCTCTTCTTAGGAAAACAGGAACAAAATAAAGAATGTCATATTTAATCTTAATTTTTAGCTGTTTCAGCTTATTTTAAAGCCTATTTATCTTACTCTATACCCTTTTTAAGTCATTTTGCGGCCTCCTGGTTGAGAACCGCTGGTGAACCCGGACAAGGAAGTGGTTGTGCAACATGTTTTGCAGGATGTGGTTTTCAGCAAACTAGACTGAATGTGTGTTGGTGTTCTGAAAACTGTTCTTGATGTGGGCATTATCCTGCCTCCGGGTCTTTTCTGCTGTAGAAATGTGTAGATTAGGGCCCGATTGGTGACTGGCTCCTGTCCGGATCCTCTGTTTCCCGCTCAAGGACACAGTCACAGTCACACCTCAAAACATGACCTCTGACATGGGTCAATGCAATCAGCCAAACCTCTAAAGAGCTGTCAGATGGCTGTGTGAATGTGAGTGTTGTGATTTTCCACAGCGCTTTGTGTGGATGATTAGCACTTATCAGTCAACAGGGCAGCACTTGTGATCTCTTCAGATCTGTCTGTGCTTGAAAACCTAATGGGTTTATGATAATAATTAGATATCTCTCTGTATCAGCTGCTGGGATGAGACACACTGAGACGTCGTACTTGCTCTTATTGGGCACGACTTGTCACCTTTCATCAAAATGCAATTAGGCTGCCTTTCTAAAATGTATATGAATTGTAGTACAGTAATTAAATTTTGGTTATCATTACTGTATTGAAGGTCAAATTGATTGCGTCCCACCATACACTCTAAAAAATGCTGGGTTAAAAACAGCCCAAGTTGGGTTATGGACTAACCCAGCAATTGGGTTGTTTTAACCCAACCGCTGGGTTAAAACAACCCATTTACTGGGTTAAAACAACCCAATTGCTGGGTTAGTCCATTTTCAACCCAACTTGTTTGTTTTTTTAACCCAGTATTTTTTAGAGTGTACATTTTTGTCACATTGAATATCCAGCTTCTAATCTAAATTGATATATTTGGATGATTATGCTGATGTTTGTTAATTCTTACATGCTCATGAACTTTTAATGCCATCCCATTCTTAATTTGTAGGGTTTAATATGGAGTCGCCCACCCTTTGCATCTCTAACAGCTTCAGCTCTTCTGGGACGGCTTTCCTCAAGGTTTAGGAGTGTGTTTATGGGGAATCTTCTAGAAGCGCATTTGTGAGATGTTGGACGAGAAGGCCTGGCTCTCAGTCTCCGCTCTAAGGTGTTTTATCGGGTTGAGGTCAGGACTCGAGTTCCTCCACACCAAACTCGCTCATCATGTCTTTATGGAGACGCTTTGTGCACTGGTCAGTCATGCTGGGACAGGAATGGGCCGTCCCCAAACTGATCACACAAAGTTGGGAGCATGAAATTGTCCAAAATGTCTTGGTGAAGCGTTAAGAGTTCCTTTCACTGGAACTAAGGGGCCAACCCCTGAAAAACAACCCCACCCCATAATCCCTCCTCCACCAAACTTTACACTTGACACAATGCAGTCAGGCAAGTCCCGTTCTCCTGGCAACCGCCAAACCCAAACTCGTCCATGGGATTGCCAGAGAGAAGCGTGATTGGTCACTCCAGAGAACGAGTCTCCACTGCTCTAGAGTCCAGTGGTGGCGCGCTTTACCCCACTGCATCCCACGCTTTGCATTGCTCTTGGTGATGTAAGGCTTGGATGAGCTGCTCGGCCACGGAAACCCATTCCATGAAGCTCCACACACTGATCTTGAGCTCATCTGAAGGCCACAGGAGTTTGGAGGTCTGGAGCTCTTGACTCTGAGGAAAGTTGTGACCCTCAGCATGTGCTGACCCCGCTCTGTGATTTCACTTTGTGGCTGAGTTGCTGTTGTTCCCAATTGCTTCCACTTTGTTATAACACCACTAACAGTCGAGCCGTGGAATATTTAGTATAATATTTGGACTTATTGCACAGGTGGCCATGAAGTGATTGAACACCTGAACTCAGTGATTTGAAGGGGCGTCCCAATACTTTTGGCAATATAGTGAATTTGTTAAAGGGGTTGATTTGGTATTTGCCGCATGTTTTCTTAGTTTCCAAAAAGCCACTGGATGGACAACAAAGTCTGTCCTTTTAAGTTTAAAACATCTTCTGAAAGATTAGAAATGAGCTTGAACTTTGTTCAGTAGCGTTTAGATGTGATT
>JARQWZ010000262.1:497500-582500 GCA_033150135.1 Gobio occitaniae | reverse complement strand
GTGCCCATGCTGACCCCTGACCCCACCCAAAGCACCAACAGTGTAGAGTGTGGATTGGGCCGCATTTTTCTGTCCGAGCCCGGCCCGCGTCTGACAGGCATTGAGATATTTATGCCCGACCCAAACCCAAATCAATTTTTTTTCTCATACTAATGACACATGTACGTTTGTTCGTGTGGAAAGCCCGCTTTTATTAAGCAACTGTAGGAAGACGTTCTGAAATGATTACAGATCAGCGCGCAAACGGGGAAACAAATACACACGTTAAAGGGTCACTTCAGTGATTTAGCATTACGCCTTGTATTTAAACTGGGTCTTTTATGCAGTAGAAATGTGAAATTATTTTTGAATTTGGTGCCTTCTAGACTGAGAAAAGACAGAACATGTATTTTTGTCTCATGTGGATGAAAGACAACAACTCCCAGAATGCACTTGCGTCGCTGCCCTACGAGGCCACTCCGTACACCGTCGTCTTGATCTTCATAGTAATACAATCATTTCGTTCAGTTAGAGAATAAACACTACAATTAAAAACTGAACGTGTCTTTTCAATAAAGTGTGAGTGAGCCGAAAGAAAGTCACGTCACAGACGCAGCAGGAGTCAGATTTCATTCCTCACGAAGAGCTGAGCAGAGCTGAGGTAACGTTAAACGCAGTCTGGCACGTTTTCTGATCACATATGGAAGCTAAACTATACCAGGAATTAATTGAAAAGTTGAAACACTCACTTTGCTCTGCATCGCTCCGTTATGAATGTCCGTGCGTCCGTCTGTGTCTCACATTCTGTGTGTGAGATCTCTCCCCTATGGACGGGTTGACAATATGCGGAACAGCTCCATCTAGTGGCTGTAGTCTTTAGCCTCTGGCCAAAAAATCATCAGATGATGCAAAATGACAATATTTGCGTCATCGGAGGATTTTTTTCCAGAAATAAAATGCATAATTCTCTCGTCTCAGGGGGATATGAGTGGGGAAAGTACCATAATTTGAATATACTACCGGGTTTCTACTAATACAAAGCCTAATGCTAAACCACTGAAGTTACCCTTTAACACAGGGCCAAATCAAATAGCCAATTTAAATTAAATGAACAAAGGTCTACCAAAAATGGCCCAAGCTAACAGAACAAAACATTAACGTAACACAAATGCAGCTTATTGAAATGAAAATCACTCTTACCATTTTTCTTGAAAACTGTATGGCTACTAAACTGCAACATGGGATATATTTACACAATCCATCCATCAAAGTTTTGGCTAATCCAGGTTTAGATTTATGCAGAAACAGGATTGCATCAACTGATGGCTTCAAGGCTGTCCTCCTCTGCTCGATGGTGCTGAAGTTGCGCTGCCAGTCACATGTAGCCTAATATGCAACAAGCGCGTTGTCACAGCTACATAAACAAATTTCCGCACACAGGAAGACGGATGTTAGGGTAATATTTTTAATTTATTTTGTTGGGGTAACAGCTTAGGACCCAGGACCAGTAGTGAAAAATGAAGACCAAGAGTCAGGAGTTAGATTAATTAAAGGGGTGGTAAAACACATTGTTTTGAAGGCTTGATTGTGTTTGTGGGGTGCACTGTAACATGTGTTCATGCTTCGTTAAAAAAAAAAAAAAAGCATTATTTTTCATATATTTGACCTTTATTCTACACTGCTCTGTCCCTCCTTGTAAAACGGTCTGATTCTTTCCGGGTTGTATGAAGCCAGTCCCTCAAAAATACGCAATGGGCTCAGATTGGTTAGCTGGCCCAGTGTGTTGTGATTCGCTAACCGCAGTGCACGTTTGTCGGAAATGTCACGCCCCTTACCTGGAGGCTGTGCTTTGGTCAGTAATAGAAACAATGGCGTCAATAAAACCATACCAATCTGAGCCCGAATCAGACCCAGAACATTTTAGTGAAGAAGATGATCGAGCAGAACCTGTTCAGTCCTCAAGAGTAAAGACTGCGGATCTATAGTGATCACTACTGAATGGCACTTTTGTATTTTTAGAACGAGTATAGCCAAATATCTGTGGCAAGAACTATTAACCCAAAACGAAAACACTAAACACTGGCTTTACTAGTAGCCAAATCACACACAGAACCATGTTTAGCATGCCTGTAGAAAAACAATACATAAAAGCTCTAATCAAAGAATCATTTACACTAATGCCAAGTTCGCTGTTGAGATTTTAACGTTAGTGTTTGTAACCTTAGGTGTTCGTCGGATAACGTTAAGTATGAATGAGCATTTAAAGGTGAACTATGTAGGATTTTTGCAGTAAAATATCCAGAAACCACTAGGCCAGTGTTATATATTTTGTTCAGTTGAGAACTTAGAATATCCCAAATGTTTTCAACTATTTGTAAATCGTGAGAAAATTGCTATTTTAACCAAGGAACCGGGACGTGTGGGCTATGCGTTTGAGGGAGTCGCCTGTCGATTGCGTCATATCTGCGTCACCCTCGGTCTCCGGTTTTATTCAGTGAAACACTTTACTCTCACTGCAGTGTGAACAAGTGTCATAGCAGCCGCCGAGCGAACGTCATAACTTCCTTTTCAACACACTTAGATATATCTAATACGATAAACAGAGTTGCGTTACCTCAAACTCATGTTTGGAAAAGAGGAAGTGGCGCCGGCAACCGTTTCATAATAAAAGTCCCGCCAGCGACTATGCCATAATAACAGTCCCGCTCTTCAATCGCTCCTGCGGCCTTGCTCAGCTCCACAACACTCGGTCCTGCTCTGCTTCAGACTACAGTAATGTTAATAATCGCATCCATGAACATGATTTCTGCCCGAGTCCTATCCTGACTGTTTCCCACCGGCTGTGAGGTGAAGACCACATCCCGAGAATCTGCGCTCAAACGTGCCGTCATCAAACTACGCCTTTGTTTTGAACAGGCGACCTCTAGTGGACGGAAAACTTACATAGTGCAGCTTTAACAGACTGGTTTGCAGAACAGTGTTGTCATCTGTTTACTTCCTTGCTACAACGCACAATTAACCTATTACAGGAAAACACATCGATGAAAAATAAATCAGACTTACAGGTTGTGGCCCATAAACAGCTTCTGTTTGTAAATCCAGCTTTCAGGACAAGCCGTAGTCCAAATCATGCATTGAACTCGCGAAGATTGTGGAAGTTTTCCTCTGTGAAATGTGCAGCGGGAGCCGCACGCGCGCCTGTTCCCCTCCGTCTCAAACACACACGTGCATATAACATGCTGTATGTTAAACGCTCTGCAACGCACCCCCGTCCCACAAGGAAGGCTGAACAAAGCAAGTACCCCAGACCTACAATCCGGATGAAAATAACAGCGTTTTGTCGGCATTGCGGCAACACCACTCCAGCCTAACTATACCACAACAGTGGCGTGATACAAAATGGCCTCACCCCCCCATATTTAATATTCTCGGAGGAGGGGTTTATGTAAATATTGAGCCTGGTGATGTCACCAACCCTGGAGGAATGTGTGTAGTCGCCTACTGGCCGTTTGCTGTAGTCCTTAGAAATTGATTTCTTTAAAAGCAAATATCTCCCTTTGCTTTAAACTTTGAACGTTGGAACTTTGCAGATGTTGTTTATGCTCAAGCAGCAACATTACACGCTAGCTAAAGTTAAAATAGTGAAATCGTGGTTTACCACCCCTTTAAAGAAAAATTTACTGAAGAATAGTTTGCAGTTTCATCAGCAGAAGCCAGCTCATAAGGAGTTTGTAGGCCGCACTCCCTTTAGCAGTCTCCCCGCCTCCTTCTATCGTACATACAATTTCGGAACAGTTATACTGTTTTCATGGTCTAACTACGTCATTATTGTCATGTGGAATGATTCTGATTGGCTCAGAGAAAATGGACAGTCTTGGTAAATTTCCACACGTTGTCAGTTAATCAGATTCACGTGTACAGATATCACTTGTTGACGCTTTCACCCCGAAATTAGGCACATAATGACCTTCCAGATTCTGGAGCAGGCGCTAGCTTGTCCAGAACAACAAGCCCCTCATCTTTTAGCATGCCCGCAATCCACCTCCAAAGCTGATCTGTAACACCGAATACTGCGCACATACACAGATACACAGTCTTTCCAAGGTTGGAGTTGGTGAGATCTGGTCCCAAGTTTTCCAAAACATATTGATAACATGTGCTTTTCTCTCAGTGAGAGATACAGACAATAGTACAGACCATATTCATCTTGATTATTTAGGGTTTCAGTAAAAGGAAATATAAAATGAAATAAAATAAAGAAATAACATGAAAGACAAATCCATATTTCATCTCTGGAAGCCGGGCTAAAAGAGCAATCTCTGTTACTGCATTCCTGTCGAGTTGGAGGTGTGTGATGCCTCTAAAATCCAAACACACGACAACATGTTGAAATCAAGTGTTTTTGCGAAACATCACACACAACCAGGACAGACCCTCAGTCACCACTCAGAGACCAAATACAAACTTTAGAAATTATAAAGGAAGAAACGATCATGGGTCCTATTGATATAAGCAAACTCATAACTGGAAAGAATCATTAAAATCATAATTATATAGGAGGATGAATATTGATTCAGGCTTTGATTATGAGTTTAATTAGGATATATACAATTATATTGAAGCGGTCTTTCAATTTGAATCACAAAAACAAACCTTTGCATCAAGTTAGACAGGCCCATTGGCTACCTACATAATAAGCTGTTTTAAATTTCAAATGTTCAATACCTTATCGCGCTGACGTGACCGAGCCCGACCCGAACATTATTTCTAAATATCTGTCGGTTACCGAACGGTCCCATCGGGCTCGGGTCGGGTATCCATCCTCCGGATGGCCGGGTGTGTAGGGTTGTGCAGATGGAGCGCCACCATCGTGATGCCACGCCCCCGTTGCGAGTGCGACACACACTAATCCGCTTCTATAGTATTAGTTCAACTAAAAACTTAGCAGGGATTGCTCTGTAAATTAAATTGAGAATGTAACTAATGCATATATGCTATTTTAAATACTGTAGTCTATGCCAGATATATGTAGCCTACATTTTGAAATCATTTGAGGCTGAAACATCCATAAGCATGCGTGTTTATTTTAGCACTTCCGTCAGTGAAACAACACAGCCTATAAAATATTTAAACGATTTTCAGTAAATAATGGTAACCTCAAGAATATAAGAAAATTAAAAATTAGTTAGAAAAATATTTGATTCATACTATTTCCCCGCAAAGATGCGTCATATAGGCCTACCGCTCTGCGCTTTGAGAGGAATGGGACACAAGCTGGAAAGACACCTTCTCGAATATCTTCATCTTCATGTTTTCTCCTGATGTTGCAAGGCAACACTTGTTATAAAATGTCTGAAGAGCGGATTTTATCTTCCAGAAGGTCAAGACATTTAGGCAATGTTTGATTATTCACTGCCAGAGAAAATGAAACTAAAATCACCGGCGTGTGTGTGAAATACGCTATTCAAATAAACCAAATTTGACGCGCCTTACTAAGTTTAATAACAAGAACAAACTGTGTTAAATACAATTTGAAGTAAAAAAGTATTCGTCCCACAGTGCTTTGTTATACTTTCCCACAGTAAAGGATGTGAATAGTTATAATAGACTTAATTATAAGCAAACGAAAGGAAGAAACGTTTATAATCCCCTGCGAAAATGGGTGCGAGTGAAGATTTGGGAAAAGAAACGAGATGTCCATGTCCATTGGGATAAAATGTACTAGGCCTATTGTTCAAATTCACGGAAAATCGATTGACCAGATCCAGATCACAAAGCAGAATGAAAAAGTGTTATCTGACCATTATTTCCTTTGTAGGCTAAACAAAGCTTTGTGCTTCACTCCTGTGGTAATATTCACGTGAAACAGCTTCACATACAAAACACTGGGTTAGTAAAATAACGAAATACATTTTTAAAAGTAGAAAATAGTATTTATGTAAAGAGATATATTAAAATATAAAGAGCTCAACTCTTAAGTGGAAGGAAGCTATTTTTTCCCCTCACGTGCAACCTAGCGGATGAGTCATTATTTGGGTTAGTAAAAATAACTAAATGTTATTTTTTAACCAGATCTCAATCCAATGGAAAGGGGACCAACACAATGTACATTAGGAAGGTGGTCAAAATGTTATGCCTGATCGGTGTATACTGTATACATACTGTTGCTATTTATGTTTCAATATTTTGATCTTTTTTTATGTATATACCCACAGACAGAAAATCCGAACAATGAAAGGCCGTACACGTTCAAGGACTTCCTGTTGCACCCGAGAAGGTTAGCAGGAGATTTACACCCGCATGCTTTATTCCCCAAACATGATGTTTTCAGCCTAACGCTCTCTGACTTCATCCTGTACGCCCTTTGACCTGCTATGACATCGTGTAACGGTGCACTGTTTTCATTTGAAACATGTACACATCAACACCGTTGATACACTTCAATGGAAAGCAATCTTTCTCTGGTGCTTTGAGGAGTCTTTTGTTGATGCGTCTGTTTTGATACAGTCACAAGTCGAGGGTGAAAGGTCATCTGCGACTGAAGATGACGTACCTGCCCAAAAACAGCGATGCGGAGGACGACCCTGCTGAACTGAACGAGAATCTGGATGTAAGAATAATGCAAACACAAACTAATCACAGAGGCTGCATTGATTCACGATAAAGCGCAGCTGTGTGTATGTGATACAGTGCTTTAATGATTTCCTACATCTTTAACCGTAGTGTGGTTTGTTTAAAGCAGGGGTCTTCAACTAAAATTGCTTGAGGTCCAGTAAATTAACCCTCCTCACCGGCCGAGGTCCGGACAATTATATACCTAAACACAATCATTTATGTTTATTGCCAGACTAAAGAAATTAGTGTAGATAACATTTGTTCTTAATTGAAAAAAATATAATATGTTCTCATATGGCGAAAACATGTTCATATTGTTAAAGGATTAGTTCACTTTTAAATCAACTTTTGCTTATAATTTACTCACCCCCATGTCATCCAAGATGTCCATGTCCTTCTTTCTGCAGTCGAAAAGAAATTAAGGTTTTGGATGAAAACATTCCAGGATTTCCTCCATATAATGGACTTCAATGGGCTCCAAACGGTTCAAGCTCCAAATGACAGTTTCAGTGCAGCTTCAAAGGGCTTTAAACGACACCAGATGATGAATAAGGGTCTTAAATAGCAAAACCATCAGTTTCTGCGAGAAACCCAGCAGTATTTATGCTATTATTTTACCTCTTCGAACGCGATCGTGTCTGAGCTCAGCCATAACTTCCGCCAAGTAAGGTCAAATTAGATCGTGGTCCATTATATGGAGAAAAACCCTGGATTGTTTTTATCCAAAACCTTCATTTCTTTTCGACTGCAGAAAGAAAGACATGAACATGACATGGGGGTGAGTAAATTATCAGCAAAAGTTTATTTAAAAGTGAACTAATCCTTTAAAGCAAACATAGGTAATCCTTCACAAAACTGATCTAATTTTGTTGTTGTTCTTTAATTTACTTTAAGTTGCTTTGGTACAAAATATCTAAATTCAACCAGTAACCATGTCTGACAAAAATATGTTGAACTAAAAATGCCTTCATCTCGAAATCTGCACTGAAAATACATTCATTTCAACATTACTAGCAACTAAAGTGCTTTTTCCCTGCTGAACTGAGATAAATAATAACAATCAAGGAACGCAAACCCCCCTGGTTAAAAAAAAAAATCAGAAATCTCATAACACATTTTATGTTTATTCACATGTATAGTCTCTACTTAACTAAATGTATCTAATATTGAACACTGCTCTCTTCTGTGCTTCAAATTGCACTGGTAAAATATCATTAGCAATATCATTCAAAAACACAAACAGGCAAAAATAAAGTGGAAAAATTAAAAAGTGCAAGAAACATTTTATTTAATGTTTCCACTTTTGACAACTGCAACAGAATCAGAGCAAGTACAGGATGCAGGAAGAATAAATGCGATTTTTTTTCTCGGAAAACTCGGTTTTCAGCGTCAACTTTCCTAATTTTTGAAAATGCCATTGTTTTTGCGTGTCGCTTTCTGCTCAGTCTCTTCTTCACTGCATGAATTTTTTTTTTAATGGCATTTGGCATTTATTTATTAAATGCCATTACGGCTTATACAGCTTTTATGCCTCGTAGGGCATTATTTCAAAAGGCTTCGCGGTCCAGATTCGGAACGGAGTCCGCTAGTTGGCGACCCCGGGTTTAAAGGAAGTATCATTACTGATGCAGTTTCCTTCAAGAGTCTGTGTTGGATGGAGAGGCCATGAAAACATTTTCTATTCCTCTATCTGCTCTAAAGTGCTTTGTGTCCTCGAGCACAGTTCTGCCTCATTCACAAAGCTTTTCAGACTTGTTTCGCCCTTGAGCTGAGGGTTATTTCTGAACAGAACCACAGATAGACAGACTTTGTCCTTGAGGGGGAAAAAAAATCAGGAATTATGGTTGTCGGAAATTGTCTATTGTTGGATTGAATGTGTTTTTAGTCCAACATCACTGTAACTATTGTTTAATTTTTTTAAATAATAAATATTGTATTATTTTTTATAAAAATAAAATAAAGTTTCTGACCTCAAAAGTATATTTATATATATATATATATATATATAAATATATATATATATAAATAATATTATTATTAGTGCTGGGAATTGTTTCAAAAAAATGTACTAATTAATAAAAAAAAATCTGTAAATAATCGCGATTAATCGCACATTTTTAATATTTTAAGTTTTTAATATTTTGATATTGTAATAATTTCAGTTACTCTCCAAACTAATGTGGAAACAATTTGAAGACAGTATATTTTAAATATGTGTTGTAATGGCATCTTTTTATGAATGTTTTCCATCACTGATACTAAAGTCTCTATGAAACATTAATGACGTTACATTACAGTATAACTGAAAGCTCCCAATTTCAACATTTATTAGGCTTTAAAAAAACAACTTTTAATTTAAGTGAACTTAAAACAATCTTTACATAAACCCAAAATAATAAATGTTATATTTACCTGTGGTCTTCCCTGTTAGACATATACAGAAATGTAATAGTTATCAAACAGCTTTCTTAACGGCATAAATAATAAATGAAATATAGATTAATCATCATTAAAGCTACACTTGTCTCTGTCCCCGTTGTTCTTTGATGAACATTAATGATAGACATCATCAGTGCTCCTGTTACTTTAAGAGCGGCCGCTGACGAACATGACGCGCATCTGACGCGCTGTCCCGCGCATCTCATTTCCTCACAACTCTTTAAGTTCATTTAAGACGTTATTTAACTCATTTATGACTCCTAATATGAGAATACTCAAAATTCTCTGTGTTGTTATTGTTTGTTCAAGAGCAAAAGAGAACTTGATGTGAGCAGGAGACTGACCGTGAGTCTGTCTGTGCGTCGTGTGTGTGTGTGTGTGTGTGTGTGTGTGTGTCAGAGTGCCCCTCGATTAGCTGACATGAGACACAGCCACACAGACGGGACACTGACACACACATACACACACACACACACACACACACAGTACATTGACATACAGCGCGTTCTCCAGTGTCTTGTCGTGCTTAGAAGTATTTACATGAATAGGAGCGTGATCATGTAACGCTTGGCAAAAATGGATATAAAAACGGACGCTGCGTTATTTGCGTTAAATATTTTTCATGCGTTAAGCTAAAAAAATTAATCGCCCGCGTTAACACGTTAATTTTCCCAGCCCTAATTATTATTATATATTATTTAGTCAAACATCACTGTTACTATTTTTTTTTATTTAATACATCAAAAAAACACTTTACACCAAGGGCATGTAAAGATATTAAAGCTACACTATGTAACTTTTCCGTCCACTAGAGGTCGCCTGTTCAAAACAAAGGCGTAGTTCGATGACGGCACGTTTGAGCGCAGAATCTTGGGACATGTGGTCTTCAGCTCACAGCCGGTGGGAAAGAATCGGGACAGGACTCGGGCAGAAATCATGTTGATGTGATTATTAACGTTACTGTAGTCTGAAGCAGAAGCAGGAGCGAGTGTTGTGGAGCTGAGGAACCGCTGGAGCGATTGTTAATAAGATGAACGCAACACACGCCTCGTGAGCAGCGGGACTTTTATTATGACACAGTCGCCGGCGCCACTTCCGCTCCTCCGCTCATGAGTGTGAGGAAACGCAGCTCTGTTGATCATATTACACACATCTGAGTGTGTTGATGATGGGATGACGTTACTCTGTGCGTTCTCTCAGCGGCTGCTATGACACTTGTTCACACTGCAGTGAGAGTAAAGCGTTTCTGCAGAATAAAACAGGAAACCGAGGGGAACGCGGATATGATGTCATTGACAGGCCACGCCCTCACACGTCCCGGTTCTTCGGGTAAAATAGCATCTCACGATTTACAAACAGTTGGAAACATTTGGGATATTGTCAGTACTCAACTGAGCAAAATATATAACATTGATATATTTACTGAAAAAAATTTACATAGTGTACCTTTAAGCCCAGGACTTTTTTTTAAATGTATTATTATTATTATTTATTTTTTGCACTTTTACTGAGAAAACAAGATCATGTAAAAATATAAATATAAAGCTCAGAATTTTTGTGTGTTTGTTGTTATTTTTTTCATGTTTACTGAGAAACAAGATCATCTAAAGAAATATATGACCTTTAAGGTCAGGATTTATTTATTCATTCATTTATTTATTATCTTTTTGTACTTTTACTGAGAAAAAAGAGATCATGTAAAGTGACCTTATTTAAAATATGGCTCAAGCCCCCCAAAAAAAAAAAAAAAAAAAAAAATATATATATATATATATATATACACACACACACATATCATTTTCTTTAATTTTTTGTTATTATTTTGGCCTGAGCCAAATTGAATTAAATGACTTGCTTATTATTTCACAAATAAACCACAAAAGAAAACCTTAGCAATCAAAGCTTTAGCAACCGCCTGCAACATCATAGCATATTGGCGGTGAGTTTTACTCAGGGAAACGCGGCTGAACATGAGCTTTTGCAGTTCAGTATGTGTTCTGCACCATGCATGTGCTTTCTTTGAACTAGCGTTGAATGTCATCGAGTTTCCAAACAAAAGAAACAAAGCCTTCGGCAAACTAATGACATTTGTTAGTGCATAAACACATGAGTTATATTTATGCACAATAACTGTAATATAGAACCAGCAGAGTCACTGTGTACTTTTCCAGCCCACTCTCATTGTACGAGCGCTGTGTTGATGCTGGTGTGGGGTGTGTTCACATCGGACGAGAAATACAGGCACAATATGGAGCTTTATAATAAGAGACACGTCTGGGGTGCTCCAGGGGGTTGTTATGTGAAATATGTGTACTATAAAGTCGCTTTGCATTATAAGCAGTTAAATGGCTGACCAATGATCAGACAAACAGAGGATTTACCATAGAATCGCTTGTAAGAAAAGTAACAGCACAATGTTTTAATACTCTGGTCATGTCTGTCTTGTAGCCTGGTTGGGAGTTTCTGGAGCCTCATGAATTATGCAGTCCTCATCACCCCCATCAGCTGCCTGCGCTGCCCCCTGGCTGGGAGGAGAGGCAGGACAACCTGGGGCGAACCTACTACGTCAACCATGAGAGCAGGACCACACAGTGGCACAGACCCACCATCCAGTAATTATCACCTACTTAAAACACACACACACATTAGAAACATACATACACAAGCCCTGTGCGCAATGTAAATATTTGCATTTATCTTTTATGTTCATTCATTTGGCACATGGTTTCAATCAAAGTGACTTGACCCCATGACCTTGGTGTCACTAGAATGAAACTGCAATGTACTTTAATTACTGTTACATTAGTTTTTGTACAGCAAATATACTTTTTGCACAAAAGGCTATGTTAATATTTTGCATTTAAAAAGCTAATTATTTCTTATTTTATTTAAAAAATATATATTTTTATTACATAATTTGTATACTATTTTATATATATATATATATATATATATATATATATATATATATATATATATATATATATATATATATATATTACTATATATATATTTAGTACTCCAAATATGACTTTATTTTATGTGCTATTTGTTATATTTCGTTTTATTTAATTTATTTTAATTTGTTTTGTTTTTTTCAAATATCAAATATAATATAAAAATATATCAAATATAATTTAAAAAGTTAATTATTTGTTTTGTTCTATATTTAGTTTATTTTTATTTTTGTTTGGTTTATTTATTTGTTTTAATTTTTATTTTATTAGTACACCAAATATGCAATTTGCACTTTATTTTATATTCTAAGATTTGATAAAATCTTAATTTTATTTAGTTGTATTATTTTTTATTAGTACATCAAATACAAATTCTTGCACAGAAACTGAAGGCCATGTTAAGATTTTATATTTTAAAAGTCAGTATTTTATTTTGTTTGTTTTATTTTTATTTTGGCTTATTTTGTCTTATTCTCTTTCTTTTTTGTTTTTAATTTCTTTCTCTCTGTATAAAAATGATTAACAAATAATTTAAAAAAGGTCAGGAGTTTTCATAATCAGGATATATACAAATCATTTTGACCCTCTAAATATGTATATATGTGTGTGTGTGTGTGTGTGTGTGTGTGTGTGTGTGTGTGTGTGTGTGTGTGTGTGTGTGTGTGTGTGTGTGTGTGTGTGTGTGTGTGTGTGTGTGTGTGTGTGTGTGTGTGTGTGTGTGTGTGTGTGTGTGTGTGTGTGTGTGTGTGTGTGTGTGTGTGTGTGAGACAATCCATTTATTTTCTGTAGATTTTCAACAATCAGCAGCTCATTACTTGCATAAAACAGAAGTCAATCATCCTGTTATACCTTAGACAGGCCTGTTATTTCCTTCCTCTGCTCTCCGCTGGTCAGCGGCGCCCTCACCTGCTTTATT
This sequence comes from Gobio occitaniae, assembly GCA_033150135.1. NCBI lineage: Eukaryota > Metazoa > Chordata > Actinopteri > Cypriniformes > Gobionidae > Gobio > Gobio occitaniae. Next base: position 569,594 of record JARQWZ010000262.1, on the reverse strand, counting down.
GGAGTCTTTCTGGGTCATTTTGAGCACTGAAGTGTGTGTCCTGATTTACAGGGACACTCAAAGAGACAATGAACAGAGACAGGATACACAAAATGAGTCCCAGCGGGCATTCCTCACACGCAGACAAATATCTGAACATGAGGAGAACCACGAGCGCAGAGAATCACCTGAGGTACTCGCACACACACTTCTGTGACTCCTTCTGAACACATGGACAAACGACACACCTTCACATCTGTGTGTGTGTGTGTGTGTTTTGTAGAGCTGGGAGATCATAACGGCAGATGAGTCCACGCTATACAGCCTTAGCGAGCGCTCTCCTCCGCCCCCTCACTCCCCAATGGAGTTCACAGGATTCTGTGAGGAGTTCAGCCGACTGACGCCAGGAAACGACAGACGCACATCCCTCACGGTCAGTCCACACACACACACATATGAAGCAGCACAACTGTTTTCATCACCGATAATAATCATAAATGTTTCTCAAATCATCATATGAGAATGATCATGAAGGATCATGTGACACTGAAGACTGGAGTAATGATGCTGAAAATTCAGCTTTGATCACAGGATATAAATTACACTTTACTATATATTCACATAGAAAACAGTTATTTTAAATGAGAATAATTTATCACAATATTACAATTTTTACTGTATTTTTAATCAAATAAATGCAGCCTTGGTGAGCAGAAAACATTTAAAAAATCTTACTGACACGTGTAATACAAATCAGACTCATGCTAACTATCTACTTTAAGCAACTCACACATTTTCTAACGTCTTACAGATATTTATTTAAGATGCCACATTCATAAGAACTATTCCTCACATTAAGCCACTGATACAAAAATCAGGGCTCGACATTAACGCTTGTCCGGGACAAGCTGATTTTTTGAAGGGGCAAGTGAAAGAGAATTTTACTTGCCCGACCGGACAAGTATCCTGACTAAAACATCAATAACAAAAAATAACTATGGAATCACCAAAATGCAAGACTGATTCTGCATTAATTTAGTGTAAGTGGCGATTGATAGTTAATAATAATAATAATGTATAATAAACTGACATAATGTTGTGCTGTTGACGCTTGCGCCGCCTCTCGAGGAGAAATCACAACAAATGAGAGCTGCTCATACAAAGAAACTCAGTTAACATACATGGTTAAAATTATAAATTGTGGAGTTTTTATATTTTTATAACATACGATAGCCTATGTTAGGCTATCGTATGTTATCGTACAGTTAAGCAACATCACAGAACCAAGAGTGCTGTTTTCCTGAATACCAACACAGCTAAAAATGACACTGATTTCATATGACAGGTCCATAATCAATTATTAACATTAAGTCACTTACTTTTTAGATGCAATATTTGCTGTTTTTGTTCGATTTCAGCAGCAAAAATAGTTCCAAACAAAGATCACTGCCGAACCATAACGCATCTCACAGCAACAGTGTGTTACTGAATGATTCAGCATTTGAATGAATCGGTTGAATCAAAGATTCAATGAACTATTCGTAAGTGACTGCGGCCCTGTCCCAAATGGCACCCTAAACCCTCACGGTCTTCCTCGGAGTCCGCACTTTCAGGACGTAATGCCACTTTTACTGTCGGGAAGAAGTCAGCTGTGTAAGCCGCACCAGTGCGGGCTCGGCAGAAGTGCGCATCAAGGGCGTATATCGACCTCAAAGGGGGCACTCGCGAGCACCCTTCTGAGACCTAAAATGACAAACGGGACACTTTACGATCTCGTGGACTTAACGGACATGCGCACATGCCAGCCATTGTAAGTCCACAGGACCGAAAGTGCACATGAAGTGTGCCATTTGGGACAGGGCCTGCCTAATTCTTGAATGAATCATCCGTTTGAATGAATCGTTTGAATGAACCGTTTGAATGAATGACTCAATGACTCGCTCATTAAGACGGTCACCTGCTGCCACATACTGGTGGTTTAGTTTCATCTTTCCAACATTTCTTATTTGTATATTCAAACATATTTAAAACAATCTCATAACATTATTTAATACAGTTGTAATTTTTCTGTGTAAATTTAATTTGATTGGTAACAGCCCTATTATGTCTTCTTCTAATTTAATTTATTGATCAAATTTAAAGCTACACTGTCTGATATTTTCCCCCATCTAGTGGTGAAAAGGTATATGACCATCCAGTGAATATTAGTTTCTGTTCCTTTCAATTCCGATTTCGTTTTAACTTCTACGGTGGCCGATTTAGTCCAAGATTAACATGGCTTCCAGTTCGACCTCGTCCACATTCGACACGGTGCCATCGAGTGTTAAAATGCGAAAGGCGAAGCTTGAATTTACGGGTATGTCCCTCTTTGGCTAATGTACTTTCAAGATGGAGGGGCAACATGGCGACCGGCATTCGAACCCTCACCCGTATGTATTTTCAATGGCATATTATAAACTTACGAGAATATTTTATTACTTGAAAGAAGTAAACATACATTAATGAGCACATATATTTTTGAAAGAACTAAGTGTTTTTAGCTAAGAATAAACTAAAAAAATTACACAGTGTAGCTTTAAGAATGTAAAAGGAAAGCTGAAGCATAGCCTATATTGAATAAGATTATGGAAAGAAAAACCTTTATAAAAGGTAAAAATATCACAAATATGCAGATTTAAATATGTCAGAGCCGATTGAACACTGGTGAGAATATTGCTTCAGAATAAAATATATTTACAACACAAATAAATCAAAGAATTTCCGGACAAGCACATTTTTTACTCCGACAAGTGAGTGACAGATGTGAACCGGCTTAGTGTCGAGCCCTGCAAAAATCAAAATGGGTCTTGACATTTGTCTGACCGATGCAAGAGACTGATTCATAAATGATTCATATGATTGATTCATTTGAGTCATGATGCTCCAAGTGAGTTCAACATTGACTATATTGATCATTTAGCATGACCTCTGACGTGTAAATTAAGATTAATAGTGAATGTGCACAGTGAAAGTTCAAAGCGATTAGCATTAGTTTGATCAAAATATTGTTTATCGCATTATGAGCGTGCATGTAAATGTGCTCACTGTTTCATTTAAAGAGCACCTATTACGGCATTTATGTTCCAAATATTGTTTTAGAAGTCCCCAACAACAGTTTTGCATGCATGCAATGACAAAAAAGACTTTAGTTTTCTTATAATATGCATTTATTTTTACCTGTTTTGACAGCGATTCTTAAATGATTCCTTTAGTGATTCACTTTTCAAAACCCCGCCTTTACGTGACGCTAATCTGCGGTGATTGGTCCGATGATCCAGTCAGTTGTGATTGGTATAGTCTGTGCAGATATTTTCGGAAACGGAACGCCCATCAAAGTCTTATAGTGACAGTAATTTGTTAATATGTGTCAGGAGTTATGAATATGAAAACTGCGTCGGTACCGTTTGATTGTAATATGAGCCTCAGCTGATCTCATTCATAAAAAAACTCCTCTATTCTCCTCACGAAGACTCGCGACAAATCAACATCCCTCAGGGCTTTTAGTTCAAAAGTGTGCAGACGAGGAGAAATATTGATAGATTCTCATATGTCTGTGTCAAATTTCTAAACAGAGGAGTATTTTTTATTCAATACTTCCTCAAAATGCGCAGATGTAGCCTAATCATGAGCGATTGAGTCTCTTATGTGTTGTTTTCAGCTCATCCTGGCAGCCGGAGGGCGCTCTGTGCACATGTAGTCCATATATGGTATAGACAGACGAAGAAGAACCATGTGCCATAATAGAAGTCCATAATAAAAGCTTCCTGAGATCGCGAAACATTCAAATAGAGACATTTGAAGACTAATAAACACTCAATCGTGACGATGTATGGTTTGTCTTCAAGCCACTTAGTCTTCAAATGCTCATCCTTGGGAAGATTAAAAAAGTTTGCTTTTGAGTCGCACTTCAGAACACAGCGTCTCGTCGCCATGATGTTTTCTAGTTTTCACTGGCGTCTTGGAGCGCAATAAGTGGCCGTATCGTATTCAAATAACTTGACAAGTTGACGTCATCTAGTCAGAGAAAAAGCTTCGGTCTTCTAACGATTCTTAAAAATGACTCAGAGTCGACTCTAATTTTTGAAAGAAAATAACTATATATACGGTGCACTGTCATATTTCAAACTTTGCAGGATGTTTTTGTTCACTTAGATCTATGTTACACACTACATGAAAGGTACATTTCAATACATTTCCATGATAGGTGCTCTTTAAAGCCAGTGTATTTGCAATGGTATAAACAATATTTAACATTACAGGGTGTGTAGTTTCGTCTCAGATTTGTGTTTTTTTTCTCAGCCGCAGGGTCACGGCAGCCGCAGAGGAAGTGGACAGAACCTGACGGTGGAAGAACATCCTGTTCACCCCGTGGTGAGAGCAGTGAAGCATTCATATACATGTATATCCATCCAAGCCCAGACCCAACTCTCACCATGTGCTCTAGTTTCAGTGTTTTGCTCAGTCTCTCAGCACATGATGTGTAATCTTAGCTGCCCCAGATTTCCCAGCATGCCCTGAACCTCGCAATACATCACTCATCTGCTCCCAGAGGACAGTGTTTGAGAGGCAAACTCCTAACTGATGGCTATTTTTGAACCAAACGGACAATCTGTAATGGATTGTTTCCATTTTTGTTCTCCTCATTTCACCCCTCTCTATATTTTCATTTCATGGCTCACTTTATCCTTTTCCGTTCTTCCCTTAAGTTATTACCCACCTCTGCTGGGCTGCCTCCGGGATGGGAGGAAAAGCAGGACAGTAAAGGGAGACTTTATTACGTCAATCACAAGAGCAGGTCGACAACCTGGACACGACCGCTCATTCAGGTGCGTCTCGCTCTAGCAGCAGCATCTGTGGGAGAGCTGCACAATTTGGAGGGAAATAACGTTAAATAATAAAAAAAAAAAATTGTAATTGCACTTTTAATGCTTTGTTTGTTTGCACAATTTGGCTGCATAATTATATAGGACTGTATAATAATAATTAACATTATTAATATTATTGTTATTATTAATACTATTGAAACTAAACAATAATTTAGTAATAATTAAATAAACAATGAAAGTGAAAATTGTTATAATAAATCATAATAATTATTATTAGTAGTAGTAGTATTACAAAATAAAAATAAGAAACCACTTTTGTAATATTTCACTGTAAAATATAAAATGTTGAGTATTTTAAATAATGATGATGATAATAATAAGTAGAAGAATTCTAATTATATTAAGTCTTAATTTCTACATATTTATATTCATATTTATCATTATATTATTCATTATTTATTTATTTAAATGTAATTTAAATGATTTAATATTTTCTTATTTAATACTTTTATATTTACAATATTTTTGTTTCAAATTGTTAACATTTTTATTTAATTTATATTTTTATTTGTACTCTTTTTTGTTTTATTTTATTATACCAGTTTTTATTTTATGTTTTGTTATTGTTGTTGTTGTTTTTATTACTAAATAAAAAATAATTTAAAAAAATAAACATAATATTAAATCTAATAATTAAGTGTTCTTTTTTGCTACTTAGGGATTTCTGTCTTTAATTACTTTTGTAGCCCTAATTTGTGGCGTAATAATGCAGAATACTTCTCAGTCTCCCTGAACTTTGACCTCTGTATTTCAGCTCATACAGGCGCCCCCTGAGGCGGCGGCGGCGGGGGGCGGGGCCATGTCTCTCTCCCAGAATCCCGTGGGCTACGCTCCGCCCCTGCTCTCCCCAGAAGTGTCCCCGCAGCACACACACACACACACACCGGAGCACGTGGGCCTGATGCCGACCGGCTGGGAGGTGCGCAGCGCTCCAAACGGACGGCCGTTTTTCATAGACCACAACACTAAGACCACCACATGGGTAACAGGATAACCCATGGCATTGCCATGATACAGTATATGACTATAATAATTTGTCTCAGTTCTTTACTGTAAGTGTTTTCCTGTGCATTGTCTGATTGCACCATTGTTCATGCTGATATGTACTTCCTGAGTTTGCCATCCTGTTTCCTGTTCCATCACAGGACGATCCCAGACTGAAGGTTCCCGTGCAAATAAGGAGGAGAGTTTCCCTTGACCCCACTGACCTCGGCCCACTGCCGGTAAGATGGATGATGTCATCGCTGATGTCAAAATCATGATATGATTTTATTGACATGCTGTTCAGGGCAGAGGTTGAAAAGGTGTGTGTGTGTGTGTGTGTGTGTGTGTGTGTTTGTGTGTGTGTCGTCTCTTATAGCCTGGATGGGAGGAGCGAGTACATAGTGACGGCAGAATCTTCTACATTGATCACAGTAAGTGGCACATTCATAACCACAACAATAAAAATAAAAAAAACACAATGTTGAGCACATTAAAAAAAAAAAAAAAAAATGTATTTAATTTTTAAAATATTATATTATGTTTTAAATATTATATATATGATGTAAAATTATTTTAAATATCAAATAATTTAAATAAATAAATAATGAATAATAAAATGATAAATATGAGCATATTATAGTTCAATTTTATATACTCAGATTTATCTTTTTATTATTCATAATTTATTTATTTACATTTTATTTCAATTATTTAATATTTAAATATATGTATATAATATTTATAAATGTATTTTTTATTTCATGTAAACTTTTATTATATATATATATATATATATATATATATATATATATATATATATATATATATATATATATATATATATATATATATATGTATATAATCGTACTATCATTTTATTATTCATTATTTTTTTATTTACATTTTATAAAAATTATTTAATATTTAAAAAATATTTTAAATTATATTTATAACAATTTTCAAATTGATAACATTTTAATTTAATTAAAAAAAAAAATTATTTGTACTCTTTTTTTTGTGTGTGTTCATAACCACACCAATAAAAACCCACAATGCTTTTTCTATGAATCTAAAACTTTTATGTGCATTTTTTTATTTTATATAATATTTTTCAAACTCTTTTATATAATTTTTTTTAACATACTTGTCATACTATAATATACTCATATTTATCATTTTATTTTTCATTATTTTTTTTTTTATTAACATTTAAACTATATTTCATATTATATAATGTAAAATTCTTATTGATAACCTTTTAATTTATATTTTATTTGTACTCTTTTTAATTTTTTTATTTAATTTATACCAATTATTATTATTATTACTACATTTGATGATTTATTGTTTTGTTTAGACACAAAAGCCACGCAGTGGGAAGATCCAAGACTACAGAATTCAGCCATCACTGGTCCAGTAAGTGGTTTCCTGTTTCTGTTAATGTTCATGTACAGTCAGGCAGTGAAGACGGAGCCAATAGAAACGGATCTTTAAGCCATTAATGGATCCCATTGAGACGGGCTGCTGTAACGCAGTGATTTTGGCCAGATCTTGTTTCTAAAAGTATTCTGAGCCTGAAACCCTGTACATTTCTTCCCATTCATTTCCTGTAAGGGGTGTGTGCGTGTCATTGGTGTCATGAGGGGAGGGGAAGTTATATTTGTCCTGGATGAGTTGAATGATCTCTGTCGTTTCAGGAACATTCAGCATCTGAGCAGATAAGAGCTGATGGATTATTGGCGAAGTGATTGTGTTCTGTTTTATTTCAGGCCGTGCCTTACTCCAGAGACTATAAACAGAAGTATGAGTACTTCCGCAAGAAACTGAAGAAACCGGTACGTCAATGCCCATTTCAGGCTTTTGGCTTTTTCCTGTCCCTTTCACATCTCAACACCTAGACCAACTTATCTGGGGTTTATGGAAGGGCAGCAACTAATATTTAACCCAGTTTGTTCAAGTCACCACAGTTCATGCTTCATGTGAAGGTGACGAGAAATCAAAAGTGACCCAATTGACAGTCCTGTTCATTATTTTAAAGGGATCAGTTGTTTGTTTTCTAGGGGTGTAACGGTTCTCTCTAAAAGTCGAATTGTACCGTTCTCCACATACGGTTCAGCATGCACTTACACCGCGGTTCATCTCAAATCTGACGACGCATTCACATCTCTAATGTGGTTTGTTGAAAATAAATAAAACAGACAGATGGATTTCTGTCGATGGATACGAATTCTGGCTTCGCCTAAACTTTGTTCAATGCGAGTGCCGTATGCTCTATCTACACTCACCTAAAGGATTATTAGGAACACCTGTTCAATTTCTCATTAATGCAATTATCTAATCAACCAATCACATGGCAGTTGCTTCAATGCATTTAGGGGTGTGGTCCTGGTCAAGACAATCTCCTGAACTCCAAACTGAATGTCGGAATGGGAAAGAAAGGTGATTTAAGCAATTTTGAGCGTGGCATGGTTGTTGGTGTCAGACGGGCCGGTCTGAGTATTTCACAATCTGCTCAGTTACTGGGATTTTCACGCACAACCATTTCTAGGGTTTACAAAGAATGGTGTGAAAAGGGAAAAACATCCAGTATGCTGCAGTCCTGTGGGCGAAAATGCCTTGTTGATGCTAGAGGTCAGAGGAGAATGGGCCGACTGATTCAAGCTGATAGAAGAGCAACTTTGACTGAAATAACCACTCGTTACAACCGAGGTCTGCAGCAAAGCATTTGTGAAGCCACAACACACACAACCTTGAGGCGGATGGGCTACAACAGCAGAAGACCCCATCGGGTACCACTCATCTCCACTACAATGAGGAAAAAGAGGCTACAATTTGCACAAGCTCACCAAAATTGGACAGTTGAAGACTGGAAAAATGTTGCCTGGTCTGATGAGTCTGGATTTCTGTTGAGACATTCAGATGGTAGAGTCAGAATTTGTCGTAAACAGAATGAGAACATGGATCCATCATGCCTTGTTACCACTGTGCAGGCTGGTGGTGGTGGTGTAATGGTGTGGGGGATGTTTTCTTGGCACACTTTAGGCACCTTAGTGTCAATTGGGCATGGTTTAAATGCCACGGCCTACCTGAGCATTGTTTCTGACCATGTCCATCCCTTTATGACCAGCATGTCCCCATCCTCTGATGGCTACTTCCAGCAGGATAATGCACCGTCACAAAGCTCCAATCATTTCAAATTGGTTTCTTGAACATGACAATGAGTTCACTGAACTAAAATGGCCCCCACAGTCACCAGATCTCAACCCAATAGAGCATCTTTGGGATGTGGTGGAACGGGAGCTTCGTGCTCTGGAATTGCATCCCACAAATCTCCATCAACTGCAAGATGCTCTCCTATCAATATGGGCCAACATTTCTAAAGAATGCTTTCAGCAGTTTGTTGAATCAATGCCACGTAGAATTAAGGCAGTTCTGAAGGCGAAAGGGGGTCAAACACAGCATTAGTATGGTGTTCCTAATAATCCTTTAGGTGAGTGTATATGACCATGCACGCCGTCATCCCCCGTGTGAGCGCAGGTGAGACCTGAACAGCACATGTTGCTATCTGTGTTTAAACTAAACTCATTTAAGCCTTGCTAATTGACCATTCGCAAAGACCCGCCCCCTTTACTTACTGTTGCTATGTCCGACAAGCCGCGCTCTCACACCACACACACACACGTTCTCATGCTGTGAAAAACACATCGCAGAGCAAAGAGGATACTGACAACGCACTGACAGAAAGGACAGAGCAGGCTACTCTTAATATGAAACAAAGTCTCAACTCTTTTGTCATTTTTTAAAGAAATGTAAACAATGAAATACGTTTTATGGCTCTTTAGTGTGTGGTGACAGGTCGCTGTAGCTGCTCGTGAACCGATCATCTCTTCCTGCTAGTTCATTTATAGTATCAAATAAACAGATTATGGCGGATTATGATTGGTCAGAACACCTGTCAATCAAACTCCTGGCAAAGGGTGAATTGAAACATTCGAGCGCACGACGCGAAAGAGAATGCGACAGTTGAATATAGCTAATATCTAATTTCCCTGAACATAGCACGTACCGAAACCGTGATAAAAACTGAACCATGAGTAATTTGAACCGTTGCACCCCTATTGTTTTCATGGTCTTTCATTAGAATGCTTATTTTGTGCTAAAGCATCCAACACTGTGTGGGCTGGAAAAATCGTTTTAACCAATAATGTCGTCACCCAACATGTCAAAACCTGATGGAATAACCTTTTCTTCCGTCTCCAGGCAGACATCCCGAACCGCTTCGAGCTGAATGTGAGACGCAATGCTCTTCTGGAGGACTCGTACCGACGCATCCTGGCCGTCAAACGCTCGGACCTGCTGAAGGCCCGCCTCTGGGTGGAGTTTGAGGGAGAGAAGGGGCTGGACTATGGGGGCGTGGCCCGGGAATGGTTCTTCCTGATCTCCAAGGAAATGTTCAACCCATATTATGGGCTCTTTGAGTATTCTGCCACGTGAGTGAGGGGACTTTTATATTATCTTCAGTAAAACCGGCCCTTTTCACATTCTCAGAAGTCTTCATAGTTGGGTAAACTTCTTTAGTGGTGTCTGGAAACTACAACAAATGTAGTTTTTTGCGTTCCCAGTTGCAAAAGAAAAAATCCACAATAGTGTTTCTATGACTTTCCAAAGAAGGAAAAATATCGAGAGGTTGATTACGGTGGTCAGGAGAGAGAAAGACATAAAATTTGCCGTCACTCCCACAGCCGTTTTATTATTAGAAATTATTCACTCACACACTCACTCACACTGCAGCGTTAACTAGTTTTCTGTATTTAGTGCCAAAATGCAGTATATAGTGTTATTAATATACATGCATTTGCTAGATTTACAAGGTTAATAACTGTGGAAATGCGTCACCACAGTGTTGAACTTTTCTAGGAATCTGGAACTGATATGTACAATTAAAAAAATTATAATTAAATAATATTTATATTATTTTATCATTTTTTTAAATATTTTATAATATATAGCTGATATAATCTTTTTCATTTCATTTTTGTCATATATGTATATATATATATATCATACTTTTATATATACTTTAAATTTGATGTAATAGTTTTAACAATGTTTTAAATTATATTTATAAACTTTATATAATATAACCATTTTTGTTTTATTTATATTTTTTATTTGTAAAAAATATTTAGTTAAATATTTATGTTTTTATTTTATTTATTTTATTTTTTCCCATTTAAAAAAAATCTTTTTAAAATTTTATTTATACCAATTTTTATTTTATTTTATTTATTTTTATTTTTGAATTTAAAAACCATGACTATAGAACTCAGTCTGTGAAAGGGTCCATAGACTCAAAAAAAATTGATATAATATTTATAATATATTTTTTAATTAAATGTTTTAATATTTTATATTATTAAAAAATAAATATATATTATTTTATTATTTTATTTTTGTCATTTATATATACTTATATATTACATATACTCTATACATATACTATATATATATTTATATATAATTTAAATTTGATTTAATAGTTTTAACAATGTTTTATATTATATTTATAAACTTAATATAATATAACCATTTTGTTTTATTTGTATGTCATTTATAAAAAATATTTAATTAAATATTTATATGTTTAAATTTTGTTCCCCATTTTTTATTTTATTTATGCCAATTTTTATTTGATTTGATTTATTTTTGTGTTTGGATGTAAAAACCATGACTACAGAACTCCATAGACCATAGGGTCCATAGACTCTTGCGTGTTGTCCTTGCTAAGAACATTTTTGCATGGAAAACCCTTTGAAAGACAGACTTTAAAGATGTGCGGTGTGAATGTTTCAGGGATAACTACACCCTGCAGATCAACCCCAACTCCGGTCTGTGTAACGAGGACCACCTGTCGTATTTTAAGTTCATCGGCCGGGTGGCTGGAATGGCCGTCTATCACGGGAAGCTTTTGGATGGTGAGTAACCTGTCAAGACCAATATAAATACCCACAACTCACATTCACAGTGTTTTACTGTGGCTCTCCACACACTGCACGCATGCAGACGGATTCACTACATGTAGAAAAACCTGTCAGCGTTTACCTCGTGTTGCTTAAATGTTTTTTTGTGCTTGTCTGCACAGCATTCTTCATCCGGCCCTTCTACAAGATGATGCTGCAGAAGCCAATCACGTTACAGGATATGGAGTCGGTGGTGAGTGACAGCCATACCTGAACCAATCAGCATCCATTCTAAAGGCCATATTTTATCGATCTGAGCTCATGGCCTGAAACACACGGCGCAGGTGCACTTAGGACGTGTCTGAATCCACTTTTGCTAGTTTAATGATGGGGAAAAATGGTCGGCCGGTGCATGGTCCAAAAGGGTAGCACTCTAGTATACTACAATACTACCTACACAATAACATACTACTTCTGCAGTGTGTATAATATGCACAGTTTATTTATTTATCTTGCATGGAGTACTTGGGATGACCTACAGCATTTTACAAATATTTAATTGTACAGTATATGACTATGTGAGATAATGTGCTCAAATTGGCATTTTAGCTGGATGTATAACGCAATGTATATCTACTATATATAACGTTAATATATAGTGTATAATGCGTACAGTGCTGTAGCATTCCTTTCCCTTTGCTTTTGCCCCTTTCTATATATTTAGTAGTTTTCAGTGCACTACAACAACATAGTTGCTCTTATTTATTACGATAAAATGTATATTTATTACGATATTAAATATATATAAATTCTATTTTGTTTATTTTTCTATTTTGTTTATCTAATTTTTACATGTACTTTTTATTAGTTTATCAGTTAATTTTTGTATTAAAAATTGTATTTTATTTGTATGGTATTTAATTATATTTATAGCATATTTCAAGGAAATCCACACAATAAATGCATTTTTTTAAATGTGTACAGTGCAGTAGTATTTAATTCCAAAAATTATATTTTATTTATGCATTTTTACATTTACTTTTTTATTTGTTTATCAGAGTTTTGATTTAAATTATATAGACACATATTTTTATTTGTATTGTATTTAATTATATTTATAGCGTATTTCAAGGAAATCCACTCAATAAATGCATTTTTTCCCAATGTGTACAATGCAGTAGTATTTAATTCCAAAAATTATATTTTATTTATTTTTATTTATGCATTTATTTTTTATTTTGTTTATCTAATTTTTACATTCACTTTTTTATTTGTTTATCAGATTTATTTAAATTATATATATATATATATATATATATATATATATATATATATATATATATATATATATATATATATATATATATATATAATTTAAATAACAAATCTGATAAACAAATAAAAAAGTTTTTTTTTATATATATATATATATATATATATATATATATATATATATATATATATATATATATATATATATATATATATATATTTCAATGTGTAAAGTGCAGTAGTATTTAATTCCAAATATCATATTTTATTTATTAATTAATTTTTTATTTGGTTTATATATATTTTACATGAATTTCTTTATTTGTTGATCAGTTAAATTATATTTATTTGTATTGTATTTAATTATATCGTATTTTAGGGGAATCCACACAAATGCATTTTCTCAATGTGTAAAGTGCAGTAGTATTTAATTCCAAAGAAACTCAGTTCCTCTGGGTTATTAGTAAGTCATAAAAGTTATATTTTAACTCAGTGAGAGTGCTGTTACCACTAATGATGTGCTTAATGTCCCATGAGCTTTGGTTCAGTCATTCACGCTCGGGTACACTTGTCAACCTGTTGTGTTTGGTCATATTTCAGGACAGCGAGTACTTTAATTCCCTCCGCTGGATTTTGGAGAACGACCCCACAGACCTGGACCTCCGGTTCGCCATCGACGAGGAGCTTTTTGGACAGGTGATGCTCTATTCTGCTTCACATGCAGCTTGTGCCTCATATTCCAAGACTTGTGAAACCATACAAGTATAAATAAGAGAGAGTACATGATTTCTGATCTCTTCCGCAGACGCACCAGCGTGATCTGAAGCCAGGAGGTGCGGATATTGTCGTCAATGACACCAACAAAAAGGAGTATATTCAGTATGTTTGACCGCCCTCTAGTGGCACATACACACAACTCCTTCACATTGAGTTAGTGGTGTTTGCTAGTCGAACGACAGCTTTGACACATTTCAGGATTTAACCAGGGTTCCCGCAGGGTCTTAAAAAGTCTAAAATTTAAAAATAAAAATTTTAGGCCTTAAATTCGGTGAAGTATTGAGTTCTAGGTCTTAAATCATCTTAATTTTCTTACGTCCATGTAACGCTTCCTCTAAAGCTCATTGAAATGCTCCCGTAGCGCTTAAGTGTGTGTGTGTTTATTCCGGCCGGGGTGTTGTAGTTCTTTGTTTTGCTAATCCAACTATAGTTTGCTGTATTACAACTACAAATGAGACCAGCATGCATCTTATATTGCAGCCAATCAGCTTTCTTGTTATTGCCGCGGGTCTCTTTCGGATTGTACCATAGACACATCAAACAGATTTTATTCTTCAGCTTCAGTTCTCCAGTTCTTATAGTTCCGCAATCGGGAAAGTAAAGATGAATCTTTCTCACCTGCCATCTCGCATAATCACCAAATAAAAGTATGATATGCCTGATAGCACTAAAAAAGAGTTAATAAACCACGAACTGAGTTCGTTACTGACCGATGTCGGACTGACTGTGGATTCTGTGCACGCGTTTGCCGCCTTTCAGCACTTGCGCGAATGTTTTCTATTTCTAGGCTTTTGGCTCCTGAACGATTAAAAATACACATTACACACAAATACGATTAAATACACACAAATACACACCCTTTACTTGATTACTTTAGGAACTTTTTACTTATATTAAGCAATTTCTTATTGATGTGGTTTACTTGTAAGATTTTGGTCATATTTCCCAATTTAAGCGATCATGTTATTAAAGCTAGATAGCACACCACTGGACCTTTTATTGTCATGCAGGGGCGTAAATTTAATCTAACAGTTGGGGGGGGACGATAAACATGAAATTTCTCAAGAGCAATTTTTGAAGGGGACACAAATAATACAGCCAAAATCGTACTTGTAATCGATATGTGTACCACAAAAAAAAAAAAACAACATTTTGTGTTTATTTGGCATTTTGGTGCACTGAAAAATTATCTAATGTCCGTTTTTCTTTTCTCTGTTATTTTATCTGACCAACAACACAAAGTGATAGTTGTTTAAAAATGAGTAAGGTTCACCACGCAATCATATTATAATTATTAAATTATATTGCATCCTCCACATAGTATTTTATACTATGATATTCAGATCTTTAGATATTCAACTGCAGCAAGTCCTCTGATCTGCCACTTATTATCATATTGAGCAAAACCCAACACAGATCTGGTGGAGCAGCCGTCCGCATACTTTAGGATTAGAATTAGCACCAATTCGGGGGCGGGTTGCTTGAATTTTGGGTTCATTAGCCTATTATTCTTAATGAAAAACACAGCAAGAAAACAGTACAATGACACACTCCCTTAAATAGGCACTTTTACATTTCTCTTTGAAACCAAATCTTCCGCGATCATCTTGTCTGTCAGCTGTGATCTAGTGATGAATGAAATCTGACTCTCGTTCGGCTCGTGCTGTATTGAGCAGACACGTTTAGTTTTTAATTGTTGTGTCTGTTCTCTAACTGAACAAAATTATTTTATTACTATAAAAATGAAAACGACGGTGGGCCGGGGCGGTGCCGCGGTGGGCAAGTGATGTTAACAGTGTTTTGCCTAATCTGTATTAAAGAGAGTCACTTCATCTCATGTTTAAAGTGAATAAAATAGCATTGACAGCTTACTGGAGTTTCACAACTGCTGTCTGAAGAGCTTTGTTCTCTACCCTAAACTTGTGTGGTAGTTTTTTTTTACGTTCTATGGGTAACGTTAGTTGAGGTGCGTGGTGGATCAAAGGGGGAGAGGGGACTCAAAATGTTTCTAAACTTAAACGCATTTTTTGTCCCGTTTGCTTTTGTATTGTTTTACTACTTACACATTTATTTTAAGCATATATCATTATAATATTTTCAATACTCAGCATGGTTTTTAGGGGGGGACAGCCCTCAGATTGGGGGGGTCCTGTCCCCCCCGTGATTTACGCCCCTGTTGTCATGTGTGACTATTGTGCATCTAATATAATAATATGGTAAATGTGGCATCCTAATTATGAAAAAAAAAAAACATACACATTTCTGGAAATTACCACCACAAAATCAGTAAAAAAATAAATAATAATAAAAAGAATATATATATTCATGTATATAATTTTTTGTGAAAAATGTTTTTTCAATCCTGGTGGGATTGAGCTATGAGGAAGTGCAAGTTTACTAATACTAATAAATTCATTATTTTGCTTTGCAAGTCATTTTGTGATTCTGCATTTTCCTTATTCCCTTATTCCTTACATATAGGTCTTAAATTTAATTCATAATGGTCTTAAAAATGTCTTAAAAAGTCTTAAATTTGACTTGATGAAACCCTGTTAACACTCTCATCTCTGGTGTTTATTTCCAGTCTGGTGATGCAGTGGAGATTTGTCGATCGCATCCAGAGACAGATGACGGCCTTCAAGGAGGTACAGACCCTCGTTCAGTCAGTTCGGGTCACTGCTGCCCACCGAGAGTTTCACTGACTCGTGTCTTGATGTTTTCTCTGCAGGGTTTCTATGAGCTGATCCCTCTGGACCTGATCAAGATCTTTGATGAGAACGAGCTGGAGGTGAGACGATCCGCTTTAGTCACTTTATTCATCTGAGCTCTCAAAAGCCTGACCAGGGTCTGTGTTCCTCAGCTGTTGATGTGCGGCTTGGGAGATGTGGACGTCAACGACTGGAGAGAAAACACGAAATATAAAAATGGCTACAACCCAAATCACCCCGCCATCGTCTGGTTCTGGAAGGTGAGTCTGTTAAGCAGCTTTATATGCAAACTGCCAGCTATTATCATCATCATAAACACTCTAGCGTAATATTTAGGGGCCAAGCACCGAAGGTTATTATTCCGCCATTAAAGTCTATGGCAGCCCATAGAACAGTTTGCGGGAAAGTTTGGCACACAGCTAGAGGTCTGGCCCAACATTAACCACACCAATTTTGGAGTCTCTAAAACAATCCCTCTAGCGCCACCACCTGTCCAAAGTTTCACTCATGTTTATTTTAATAACTTTTGAACCATAAGGGATAGAAACAAAAACAATTCCTTCAATTCCTTGGCTCAATCCGATTCGATTGCATTCATTTTCCGTCATGAAAATTCTCCCGCCATTTTTAATTAACCGAAAAACCTACTTTTGCGAACTCCTCCTAGGCCGTTGCTCTACATTTCACAAAAATGTAACCAGGTCATCTTCAGACCATGCTGACAAAAAGTTATGGAATTCAAGTTGATTTCGTCAAATCGTTTTTGATAAACGCACAAACAAATTTTACGTAGCGGTTGCAAAAATACACTTAAGGCTATATCTCCGCAACGCTTTATCGTATTCAGACCAACTTGGTATATGTCGTCACAAGCATGACCTGAGGCAACCTGCAGCGTTTCGGAGCAGCGCCATCTACTGGTCCGGAGATACGAAAAATGGCTATTTTTGCTAAAAGTGGTCTCGTTAGATTCAGGACATCATGCCGAGTCGTATGATATCCAATTTTACCATATCGGCCATTTTGGCTGTCGGCCATTTTGAATTATGTGCTTAAATGCTGTATTTTATGAACGCATGAACGGAATGTTACGAAACTTGGTTTGAGTCATCAACACAATGCCCTGAAGGAGCCTGAGAAGTTTCGAAACAGCGCCACCTAGTGGAGAATTCTTTCTTTTTTTCAAACGCTTATAACTTTGGGTGTGATTGACTTATTTTCATGGGACTAACTTTTTTGGTCTCCCGAATCCTTGCCGAGTTCAACTATACCAGACTTGCCAGGTTTCGGTGTATGGTTTGTGCAGCGATATAATTTAGCGCTTTAAAAAAAATCAGCTGATATCTTCGAAACCGCTATTCCGATTGAGACGAAACCAGCGTCAGAAGTTCGTAAACATAGGTCGATAGTCACGTAGGTGTGCCCAAATGTCAAAATATTGATTGTAAGGGGTAGTAAAATCCAAAGTCAGGTTTCAGTCATTTTTTATGTGTTTTTTCATATAAATGTCTATAACTCCAAAACGAAATGAGATATTTTCACCAAAATGGGGGGGGGGGGGAGTCCGAAAGTCATTTCGGACTTATAACAAAAAACAGGATAATGTCTAAAAGCTGATATGTGACAAAGTGTACAGCAAACAAGCTAAACAAACCCACAACCAAAAACCCAGAAGTTTTTATGAGCTGTTGACCAAAAAAACGAGCGTTTAAGGAGACAAAAGTGGATACAGGCCATTGAGACAGAGCGTGACACGTTATATTACACTGAGAAGTACACACACTAGAGGGGAACATAATCAGACAGGAAATATAATATATAACACTGACATTTGGATGTTTGACTTAACAGTGACTAAATGTTTACTGCACACATAGGCATACTGAGACATACTGAGTGTCAGGATCCCAACATGTACCCATTCTTCTGCTGAAGCGTCACGTTTTACTGACTTTATCCACTTTTGTCTCCTTAAACTCTCGTTTTTTTAGGTTGACAGCTTATAAAACCTTATTTCTGTGTTTTATAGCTTGTTTGCTGTACACTTTGTCACATAGCAGCTTTTAGACATTGTTCTGTTTTTTGTTATATGTCTGAAATGACAAGGATGCCGCCTCACGCAATGCAAAGTCAATGGAGAGCGTTGGATTAGAGGTCTTCACGGGTCCAAAAATTCATACCCGAACCCGATGAGACCCGTAATGTGCTTAACGGAACCGACCCGGACCTGTCTATTATTTAAAAGCTGGAACCGAACCCGGCACGAAGACACAGACCCGACTGGACCCGATTGTCACATATTCCACAATAACTGATATTAACAAGTCAATAAACAAGTTATGAAAAATATAACTTTTTGTCTTACCTAGCCGTCGTCTCCCTTCCTTGTATCGTTAAGTTACTTGTGATGCATTACATCCTTGCCAAAAAGTTAAATCCATGTTATTCCTCTCTTGTTATTCCAAGCATGCTTAATTCACTCATCATTTCAGCTTTAAAAGTCCACTTTATGTCACGGTGACGGATGACAAATGCGTCTTTGCAGATTTGCATTTCGGCAAGTTAACTCGCATAATAACTTTGACTGTTTGCCTTTTTGAACTATAATAACGATTGCTCGTTCGGTGGCCGCTGACGTCCGCATTATTTATTTGCTATAATCTCTGTGAGCCGAGTCTGACCACCAAAACTTTAAGAAATAAGACGGTTCATTCATATTATTATTAAAGTCAATCACAGCGGAAGCTCGGGTTGCAATAGAAACATGACACGCGCTTGAGACTGCACATGCGCGGTGGCTGGAGCAACCTGGAATATGAGCTTTTTTACGCAATTTGAGCATCATAGAAAACATTTGTGACAGTTCACCTGAGATTTTGTTGCTGATTTTAAATATATTATTTAAATATAAGTTCAAATCAACTTTAACAGTGTGTCACACGTAGACAGCACTTACTTTTTTCTCATGTTTGTCCACAATAGCCAATGCATGAAGGATGCCCGGACAGAAGAGGTGCCCGTGGGTTTAACTTCTTTATATTCGTTGTTTTTTTTTAGCTTTTTTCGCACATCACTCATGAAGGTAACCATTATTAATACCGTGCGCTTGCAGAGAGAGCGAGAGAGAGAGAGAGAGAGAGAGAGAGAGAGAGCGAGCGCGTGAGGCGAGCGAGCAAGAGAGAGAGATCGCTCGAGTTTTTCTTCTTTCTTTTTTTTAAACCTTATTTCCCGGCTCACACTGTTCTTATCCTAATTTTACATTTGCAATTTAAAAAAACACACAAGCAGTGCTGACTGACTCTGATCACGGGCAGGTGTTCTCCGAGTCCGGATCGACTCCGGTATTACACACAATGTTAAACAGACCCGGGACCCGTAGTAATAGATCGGGACCCGACCCGGACCCGGCTGATCATTTAAAATATAGACCCGAACCCGTACGGGACCCGGTCTCTATTGCTGCTTGCAGCTATATTTTATTAGTGTATCTGTACTTTTACTCAAGTACTTGATTTGTGTACTCGTTGTTTATGGGGTTTCAGGCGGTGCTGCTGATGGATGCAGAAAAGCGGATTCGTTTGCTGCAGTTTGTGACGGGCACGTCCCGCCTACCAATGAACGGCTTTGCTGAGCTCTACGGTAAGCCACGCCCACATCTCACGATGCTCATTAATATTGATTTCCGTGCTTCAATGTGTGAAATATTTCTTCTGATTGATCAGGATCCAACGGGCCGCAGTTGTTCACCATCGAGCAGTGGGGGACGCGGGACAAACTGCCCCGAGCACACACCTGGTGAGAGACCCGTCTGTCTGCACATCTGTCTGTCTGTCACTTTCAAATCATTCATGTGTTATTCTGTGTCTCTCGAACAGCTTCAACCGGCTGGATCTCCCTCCGTACGAGACGTTCGAAGAGCTCCGTGAGAAGCTGCACATGGCCATAGAGAACGCTCAGGGCTTTGATGGAGTGGATTAGTTCCCGAATCCCACCACAGGAGCGCGATCGAAACGACAGCATCACGACTGTCGGGTTTAAAGCGGGCGACACGCGTGTGTGTGTGTGTGCGGCTCTACGGGAAAGAAGGACGACCAGCAAGACGATCTGGCGAACACTGGTGTTATAAACGCTAAAGATCCCGACACACTCCATCACTAATCTGTATGTTTATGATGTTTACAACATATCGTTTTGTAATGTACCTCTGCATACAGCTGTATGTTTCTACGTACAATATTTCTAAATATCTATCGATTTTGATCATATCTATGCATTTGGGCATACTTAAGGAATCGTATATTTCTTATATAAGCTTTTAAAGGTGCACTATGTAACATTTTTGCTGTGAAATATCCAAAAACCACTAGGCCAGTGTTATTTTGTTCAGTCGAGTACTTACAATATCCCAAACGTTCCCAACTGTTTGTAAATCGTGAGATGCTATTTTAACCGAGGAACCGGGACGTGTGAGGGCGTGGCCTGTCGATGACATCATATCCGCGTTCCCCTCGGTTTCCGGTTTTATTCGTCCCAAGATTCTGCGCTCAAACGTGCCGTCATCAAACCACGCCTTTGTTTTGAACTGGCGACCTCTAGCGGATGGAAAAGTTACATAGTGCACCTTTAAGTCACGCGTTATAAATGTGAATATTTCCCAAAATACAAAATTTTTTCGTTTGAATGTTTGTAAAAAATCCAAACGTATCGCCAGAGCAAATACAAATATCTCAGACTCTCAATATTTGCTCTTAATCATGATCTTTTCCCACTTTGACTTTGTTTACATGGTTTTTTGTTTACAGACCCCCCCACTTTTTGAAAACCATGATTATTAAATTCACTTTTTGTACTGCTTTTGATGGTCGAAGCACTTTTCTAAAAACAAGAGTTTCCAGTCTTACTGTATATAGATCACCTCAGTCATGTGATTTTGTGACGAATCATTGCTTTATATCATTTACTAAATGTTTACAGCATAAATATTGCTTAAAGTAAGCACGTTTGGTCTCACAGGAAGCGCGTCGGACTGTTAAAAAGCTTTGCCTTCGTTTGTAATATGAACTATTTGATTCTGTGAACTTTAAACGGAGAAACACTTTTATCGTCTGTACTGTTGTATGATTAGACGCTACTATATGAACGTCCACTGCATTTCTACAGCGCTTTATGAGAGGAAGGGTTTTCTATCAAAGCAAAAGTGGCTTTCATTTTAATGTAAATTGTGCTTGTTTTGATTGTCACGCCGATCTTTATGGCTGCGTATTTTTGGACAATTAATAAAATGAAAACGACTCTTTCCATGTGATGTCTTCATTGAGGTTTGTGACGTCTTTGTTTGCAATACACACTAGTGTTTGTAAAGCATAGGGATGCACTGATATGAACATTTTGGCCGATATTTCTTTATATTTGAAAGCTGATAACTGATATATTGGTCGATAAATCTACATTTTTATGTTTTTTTTGAGAGCCTGATTACAAAAACAAAAGTCTCAGCATTAAAAGCCATGTCCCAAACACACAATTATGATGTTCTCATTATAATTGTATGTAGTCTATATGACAGACTTAACCGTATTTTCCTTTTTTTTAAGTGATTTCAATCATATTTCAAGCAATTCAAAAACCATCATGTTGAACAGACGCATCTGAAGTGTCTCAGCTGAAGGAAATTATTATTTCTGACTTTTTATATATTATATTTTTATACATTGGCTTTAATATATCGGCCACATAACAATAACATTAAAAATGAACACATTTTGGCCGATACCGATATGATGGCTGATATATTGTGCATCTCTAATATAAATAATTGTCATAATTGCTTTAAAGCAACTTTTACAGGAAATGCCCTCAGTGAGTGACCGAGGGTAAATGTGGCACGGACAAAAAATCCTAAAGCTGTTGAAGCCCATCTTCTTTTGGAAGGTACATATTTAAATAATTAAAGCTGCAAGCAGAGATGGTCTCAGAAAAACAGAGAATAGTGAGCGACATGCATGTAGGTCATTTTGATGTGCCACACTTCCTTCTGCCAGCAGGTCATGCTTTGCCTATAACTGAATACTGTCATGTAGATGTCTTCTGTTTTGAAGTCCATAAAAGTGCATCCATCCATCATAAAAGTGCATCTATCATCATAAAAGTGCATCTATCCATCATAAAAGTGCATCTATCATCATAAAAGTGCATCTATCCATCATAAAAGTGCATCTATCATCATAAGTGTATCTATCCATCATAAAAGTGCATCTATCATCATAAAAGTGTATCTATCCATCATAAAAGTGCATCTATCATCATAAAAGTGTATCTATCCATCATAAAAGTGCATCTATTCATTATAAACGTGCATTTAACCATCATAAAAGTGCATCTATCATCATAAAAGTGCATCTATCATCATAAAAGTGCATCTATCATCATAAAAGTGCATCTGTCCATCATAAAAGTGCATCTATCATCATAAAAGTGCTCCACAGGACTCCAAAAAAAAGTTTGGGGCAAATCATGCAACACTATGGATGACAACTGATGACAACACTTTTATGATGGATAGATGCACTTTTATGATGGATAGATGCACTTTTATGATGATAGATGCACTTTTATGATGGATAGATGCACTTTATGATGGATAGATGCACTTTTAGAATGGATAGATGCACTTTTATGATGGATAGATACACTTTATGATGGATAGATGCACTTTTAGAATGGATAGATGCACTTTTATAATGGATAGATGCACTTTTATGATGGATAGATACACTTTTATGATGGATAGATGCACTTTTATGATGGATAGATGCACTTTATGATGATAGATGCACTTTTAGAATGGATAGATGCACTTTTATAATGGATAGATGCACTTTTATGATGGATAGATGCACTTTTATGATGGATAGATGCACTTTATGATGGATAGATGCACTTTTATAATGGATAGATGCACTTTTATGATGGATAGATACACTTTTATGATGGATAGATGCACTTTTATGATGGATAGATGCACTTTTATGATGGATAGATGCACTTTATGATGGATAGATGCACTTTTAGAATGGATAGATACACTTTTATAATGGATAGATGCACTTTTATGATGGATAGATACACTTTTATGATGGATAGATGCACTTTTATGATGGATAGATGCACTTTTATGATGGATAGATGCACTTTTAGAATGGATAGATGCACTTTTATAATGGATAGATGCACTTTTATGATGGATAGATACACTTTTATGATGGATAGATGCACTTTTATGATGGATAGATGCACTTTTATAATGGATAGATACACTTTTATAATGGATAGATGCACTTTTATGATGGATAGATACACTTTTATAATGGATAGATGCACTTTTAGAATGGATAGATACACTTTTATAATGGATAGATACACTTTTATAATGGATAGATACACTTTTATGATGCATGGATGCACTTTTATGATGGATAGATGCACTTTTATGATGGATAGATGCACTTTTATGGACTTCAAAACAGAAACAGCCATTCACTGCCATTAGAAAAGAATGTCATATACACTTGAGGGTGAGTAAATCATGGGCTAATTTTAATTTTTGGGTGAACTATCCCTTTAATTGAAATTTTGTAGGTGGCGCTATCCAGCCATTTTGCCACGGCTAATTCTGAAACCCATATCAGATGTAAATGACGCGTGTGCAAAGTTTCATGAGTTTTCGAGCATGTTTAGGCCCTCAAACATGCGATTAAAGGATTAGTTCACTTTCAAATAAACTTTTGCTTATAATTTACCCCCTTGTCATCCAAGATATCCATGTCTTTCTGTCTTCAGTCGAAAAGAAATGAAGATTTTTGATGAAAATATTTCAGGATCTTTCTCCATATAATGGAAGTCAATAGACCCCAAATGGTTCAAGGTCCAAATGAGAGGTTCAGTACAGCTTCAAAAGGGCTTTAAACCACATCAAACGGTACCAGACGATCCACATATTCAAACGTCTTTCTGACTTTTTCAACGTAATTGCGTATTACGTGACGTCACGAGCGTGCATCACTGAACAGAGCAAGGCGAGCATTTGTGCTTATAAAACTTAAACTTTATTTAAAAAAAAAAAAAAATACCAATCGTTTCGCTAGATAAGACCCTTATTGATCGTCTGGTACCGTTTGATGTGGTTTAAAGCCCTTTTGAAGCTGTACTGAACCTCTCATTTGGACCTTGAACTGTTTGGAGGCTATTGAATTCCATTATATGGAGAAATATCCTGAAATGTTTTCATCAAAAATCTTCATTTCTTTTCGACTGAAGACAGAAAGACATGGATATCTTGGATGACAAGGGGGTGAGTAAATTATAAGCACAAGTTTATTTGAAAGTGAACTAATCCTTTAATTTCGAGAACAATAATAACAGACTGAGCAATTCCAATAGGGTCCTCACACCATCGGTGCTCGTGCCTAATAATGGTATTAAATAACATATTTATTTATATTTAATTATTTTTACTTATTTAAAAACATTATTGACATAAATATAACTTAAAACACGTTCTCAATGATGAATACAATGATATACCTGTAGTTCTCTAAAGGTCCACTAGGCGGCTGTAACAGCGCAGGTCAAGACGACGCGTCACTGCTGCTTTCCACCATAAGGGGGCGCAATATCGCTTTTACAACGTTAGTTTACATTCTACGTTCTAGTTTAGTCTCTCTCTCTCTCTCTTTCTCTTAAGTCTGCATTAAATAATAGCGTTAAATACATTAAAATGTATATTAAAATATAGTGATGCAGTGTGTGTGTGTGTCACAACAGCAGCGAGTGACAATGCTTTCTCTTCTCTCCCCCATCCCCCTCAGAGGTCAGCTGACAGGTCACACACCCTTTCATTCACCCTCTCGGACCCTGCTTGGGTCAGAGGGGCGTGGCTTTCCGCCGAGGGGGCGGGGGGATGTGGGAAAGTGGCAGCACCCCTGTCCAATGAGAGAGGTCTTAGAATACGTGCCGGATCTTCTTTCGCTCTGTGGTGGGAATCACACATCGATTTGATCCCTTATTGATCAGATCTCATGCATTAGCATATTAGCAGTTGCTGTTTGCAAAATGAAAAGGAATAAATGCGATGCGTGCTTGTTTCTTCATAATAGATACAGAGAATAGACTCTGTTCATCAGATGGAACAACATTGACACAGCAAACTCAACAAATATTTGTTCTTTATTTATTGTCACACTATATTTATTGCATGTGACCAAGATTTTTTTTTAATGCAGCTATTTTTATTTTATCGATTTATTTTACTGATTTCATCTATATATATATATATATATATATATATATATATATATATATATATATATATATATATATATATATATATATATATATACTGTATATATATATATATATATATCTCCTACCTCACATCCGCCTTCACTTTGTTATTTGCACTACCGACTGTTTATTACAGTAACAACTGTTTACTTATTCATTTTGCACTACCATACCGTAACTGGATTATGCTCATTTGCACTGCCGACTGTTATTTACAGTACCAACTGTTTACATTTGCATTTTGCACCGTACTTCTCACTGTAATATGCAATCACTTCCACTGCACTTTTACACTTTTTTTCGGATAGCTTCTGTCCATAATTTATTGCACTACCTTAATCCACTGCCATATTCCTCATTTTAGCCTAACATATCATTGTATACCTCTAACTGTAAAATTCTGTTTATAGTAATAGCCATCTGTATATTATATTATATTCATAGTACATATCCACCTGTAAATTCTGTTTATAGTAATAGCCATCTGTATGTTATATTACATATTCACCTGTAAATTCTGTTTATAGTAATAACCATCTCTCTATTTATAGATATATTTATATATACTCAGTACATATCCATGTCCTGCACTTATGCAAACGTTGTATATCCTGCACTTGCTGCTATTGCACTTCTGGTTAGACCTAAACTGCATTTCGTTGCCTTGTACTTGTACTTGTGTAATGACAATAAAGTTGAATCTAATCTAATCTAATCTAATCTAATATATATATATATATATATATATATATATATATATATATATATATATATATATATATATATATATATATATATATATATATATATATATATATATATATATATATATATATATATATATATATATAAATAATATATACATTTACGATAACATTTAGCTGCAAAAAAACTTTATATTAATACTATTATATATATATATATATATATATATATATCACAATATTTTATGTTTTTATTGTGATTTTTCTATTATTATTAATATACATATAGATTTATTTGATTAATATTGTTATTATTTATAATTACTACATATTTTTATTTAGATTATACGTCAATTTATAGTACAATTACATAGGTGTAGTTGACATGAAATAATTTTAGAAAATAATAATTAATATATAAACAAGACCAGATCTAAACAAGTATTTTGCTCTTGTTTTGGACTCATGTGTGCTGTTTTATGAGCTCATAATAACTGAAAGACTAAATGAAATAGGCCCGTTTTTCCTGTTATAAATTAATTTGTCCCAAAAAAAAACTCAGGACCATTTAAAATGAACTTAATGGTAAACAGGACACAGAAGATCCAGCGGAAAAGTGATCTTAGAAATCACACACTTTAGATTAGGGTCCAAGTCTCACTATTAACAAGACTTTTGCCTTCTCATTACTGCTTAGTAATAGTTAGTTGTTAAATTTAGATTAAGAGATGTAGAATATGAGCATGCATTAATATGTGCTTTATAAGTACTAATAATGTCCAATAATATGCATGATGATAAGCGTTGAGAATTAAACCCTAAACTAAAGTGTTACCCTTCATTTGTCCAGCAGTGCCTGTGTTTGCTGACTGTGGGAAACTCAACTCAGGCTCTTTTCTCCTGATGTTCTCTAAACCGAGTCATTGTCCTTCCTGACCTTTAGCCCGAGCCGAAGTATTGTCCGGCCGGTCGAGGGTCCGGAGGGAGAGATGGAGAGGGTTCAGAGGAGGGGAACGGGTCACACTTCTGCTCCGCTCAAACAGGCCGGGCCGCAGAGCAGATCAATATTCCTCTTCAGTCTGCAGCTGTCGCTCAGCTCATCGATACCGGCTGATCGGGATCTGTTTTATCAGCTGTGTGTGTGTGTGTGTGTGTGTGTGTGTGAGAGAGAGAGAGCTGTTAACACTCGTCCAGTCAGCTCACGTCACATGAGTCAGTCTGACCAACAGCACACACACACACACACACTGTCTATGGAACAACCTCAGCATATGAAAGATCGGGGCTAGTTGTCACAGACACAAATGCTTTGTTGTCTTAATAATTACTTTTTCTTAAGTGTGATATTAACATAAATATACATATCCCGGTATTTATAATAATCATGTAATACTATATAAAATATACCCACATCGTATTATATTGTTAAATCACAGTTTTATAATAAGGGGCCAACCCCTGAAAAACAACCCCACCCCATAATCCCCCCTCCACCAAACTTTACACTTGGCACAATGCAGTCAAGCAAGTCCCGTTCTCCTGGCAACCGCCAAACGCATAAAAAGTGTTCAAATACTCTTCTAGGCCACTGCAGACCACACACAGTAAACAATAAACACAAAATAACAAATATAAATAATGATGAATAGGACAAAATGCTTTTTCGCTCTCAGGAGCTCAGAGAACTCAAGCGTGGTGCCGTGATCGGTGGCCACCTGTGCAATAAGTCCAAATATTATCCTAAATATTCCACGCTCAGCTGTTTGTGGTGTTATAACAAAGTGGAAGCGATTGGGAACAACAGCAACTCTTCACAGAGCGGGGTCAGCGCATGCTGAGGGTCACAGAAGTCGCCAACTTTCCTCAGAGTCAAGAGCTCCAGACCTCCAAACTCCTGTGGCCTTCAGATGAGCTCAACATCAGTGTGTGGAGCTTCATGGAATGGGTTTCCATGGCCGAGCAGCTCATCCAAGCCTCACATCACCAAGTGCAATGCAAAGCGTGGGATGCAGTGGGGTAAAGCGCGCCACCACTGGACTCTAGAGCGGTGGAGACTCGTTCTCTGGAGTGACCAATCACGCTTGGACGAGTCTGGGTTTGGCGGTTGCCAGGAGAACGGGACTTGCCTGACTGCATTTTGCCAAATGTAAAGTTTGGTGGAGGGGGGCTTATGGGGTGGGGTTGTTTTTCAGGGGTTAGTTCCAGTGAAAGGAACTCTTAATGCTTCACCAAGACATTTTGGACAATTTCATGCTCCCAACTTTGCGGGATCAGTTTGGGGACGGCCCATTCCTGTCCCAGCATGACTGACCAGTGCACAAAGCGTCTCCATAAAGACATGATGAGCGAGTTTGGTGTGGAGGAACTCGAGTCCTGACCTCAACCCGATAAAACAGCTTAGAGCGGAGACTGAGAGCCAGGCCTTATCGTCCAACATCTCACAAATGCGCTTCTAGAAGATTCCCCATAAACACACTCCTAAACCTTGAGGAAAGCCGTCCCAGAAGAGCTGAAGCTGTTAGAGATGCAAAGGGTGGACGACTCCATCTTAAACCCTACGGATTAAGAATGGGATGGCATTAAAGTTCATGTGAATGTAAAGGCAGGCGTCCCAAAACTTTTGGCAATATTGTGTATATCGGCTCCATATACAGTTACAAGAAAAAGTATGTGAACCGCTTGTAGAATCTGTGAAAATGTGAATAATTTTAACAAAATAAGAGGAATCATCCAAAATGCATGTTATTTTCTATTTAGTGCTGTCCGGAATAAGATATTTTACATAAAATATGTTTACAAGACAAAATCCCTGATGATTCACGGCTGTGTGTGTATGTGTGTGTGTGTGTGTGTGTGTGTGTGTGTTCCCTGATGATCCACGGCTGTGTGTGTGTTTTGTGATGGTTGTTCTTGAGTCTCTTGTTTGTCTTGATAAGTTAAACTGACCAACGTTCTTCAGGTCCCTTTAGTTTTCCAGCATCTTCTGCATATTTGAACCCTTTCCAGCAGTGACTGTATGATATGAGATCCATCTTTTTACTCAAACACAATTATTAAAAAAGGTTCAAACATTCACTGATGCTCCTGAAGGAAACACGACGCATTAAGAGCTGGGGGGGGGTGAAAACTTTTTGAATTTGAAGATCAAGGTAAATTGTACTCAATTTGTCTTCAGGGAAAAAATTATCTTCTGTTGCTTCTGAAGGCCAGAAATAAATGAAAAAAAAAAAGGATATTTAAATAAAATAAGAACATTTTGGACATCTTCATCCTGTTCAAAAGTTTTCACCCCAGCTCTTAAAGGGTTAGTTCACCCAAAAATGAAAATTCTGTCATTAATTCCTCACCCTCATGTCATTCGACACCCGTAAGACCTCCTGTTCATCTTCAGAACACAAATGAAGATATTTTAGTGTAAAGCTGATGTCTGAGAAAGGCTTCAGATAGGCCTCCATTGGCATTCAGTACATTTACACTCCCAAGACCCATAAAAGGCACTTAAAACGTTGTTACAAACTCCATCTCACCACAGTGACTCTACAATAATTTTACGAAGCGACGACAATAGTTTTTGTGCGCAAAAAAAAAATCAAAATAACACCTTTATTCAACCTCTTCTTGTCTTCGGTGTGTGTCTCCACGACGCATGCGTGAGAATATGACGCAGATCCGGCGTTCGGGAATCCATGAAATGCACACTTTAGCCAGATTTTGAGAACTACGGCGAGACCTAAAGCACGATCAATGTAGAATTCAACAGCTTAGACACGCGCGTCTTCCTCTGCTTGTAAACAAATCTCTTCTGGGTCATGTGTCCGAACGCCGGATCTGCGTCATATTCTCGCGCATGCGTCGTGGAGACACACACGGAAGACAAGAACAAGTTGGATAAAGGTGTTATTTTGATTTTTTTTTTGCGCACAAAAACTATTGTCGTCGCTTCGTAAAATTATTGTAGAGTCACTGTGGTGAGATGGACTTTGTAATGACGTTTTAAGTGCCTTTTATGGGTCTTGGGAGTGTAAATGTACTGAATGCCAATGGAGGCCTATCTGAAGCCTTTCTCAGCATCAGCTTTACACTAAAATATCTTCATTTGTGTTCCGAAGATGAACGGAGGTCTGACGGGTGTCGAACGACATGAGGGTGAGGAATTAATGACAAAATTTTCATTTTTGGGTGAACTAACCCTTTAATGCATCGTGTGTCCTTCTGGAGCTTCAGTGAATGTTTAACTTTTCTAATAGTTGTGTTTGAGTCCCTCAATCGTCCTCAGATCTCAGAACCACACAGTCCCTGCTGGAAAGGGTTCAAATATGCAGAAGATGCCGGAAACTAAAGGGACCTGAAAAACGCTGGTCAGTTTAACTGCTGAGGACAAACAAGAGACGCAAGAACAAACATCACCAACACACACACACAGCCGTGGATCATCAGGGAACGACACACACACACACACACACACACACACACACACACACACACACACACACACACACACACACACACACACACACACACACACACACACACACACACACACACACACACACACACACAGTCAATTGCTGCAAAAAATTTATCAAATGTTCCAAGGGATTCAAATATGATATTCATGGTATTATGTTCTTGGCTAATTTTGACAATTGAACAGACTATTGTGCATGTGATGACTTATACAATGAAATGACGCTGATGCGTTTTGGAGCGAACGACCATTAGACTGAGAATCAAACAATCAGTTTAGATCAACAAGATCTATTCACTTGGAAATTGTGCTAAATGTAGGCTACCTGTACTTAATCATTTGCAAAGATGTACTGAGACATTGAAATATGTACTTAGACATTTGCAATTTGATGAAATGAATGAGAAATTAAATTCTGTTGTGAACAATTGCCAAGCGGTTTGGAGATTTGTCCATGTTGTTCTGAGAATGTAATTTCTGTTTCAAGAAATTAGCCAAACCAATGGAGAAAGGGTTCATACACTTTTGAATGGGTCAATACTACAAAGTTGGGTTGAAAATGGAGTAACCCAGCAATTGGGTTGTTTTAACCCAGTGAAATGCTCCTCACAACCATTCACAGTCTGAGCTGATGAATCGGGACATGGTCATCCTGGAATATGGCCATGGATTGTCTTCATGGATGTTGAAAAGCTACACACTCCATCAGTTAGGGTTGGAAGTACTGTTGCCAAACATATAACATGCTAGAAACACAACAATCACTGCAATAATCATTCAATCATTTGCCAATTTAAATCCAAACAGCACCTTTTTTTTGCCTGGCCAGTGTATATATGAAGTATATGTAGGTATATAGGAAAGATCTCATGCACTAAAATCTCCAAACATTTATGAATAATAATCTTGGCTTAATATTAATGTGTATTACTGTAAACATTGCAAGCAACACAATATATATAAGAAGAGGTAAATCTGCTCATGGATATCAAATGTCTGAACATCTGTTTTCAGAAGCGGGATCGTCACGCTGCTCCACGTGGAGTGCTGAAAATCTGTAGTCATCCGCAGGCGGAGGAATCTCCCCGCTCACTGTCGCGCTGATGAGCCGCGTCACGCAGCGCGCTCAGGTGTCCGTCCGCGGAAGTAGTGCGCGCAGCGGTCAGCAGCATCGCGCGCTCGGTTCAGTCAGATAGTGTGGAGCTCGAGTCCGCAACCCACGGGCTCAGGCATGCTCGGACTAACAGAGTAAATGGCGTCTTTTAAAACGGATTTATACCCGCGTCTGCTGCTTTTTGCAGTGTTTCTGCCCATCTCAGGTAAAAACCGTTTATTTCATATCATTTGCAGGCATTATTTAAACAGGAATTAGTTCAACCGAGATGTCAAGATGTCTCAAAATATGCAGGAGGATGAAAGCCTCAACTTTTAATGTAGAAGACATTATTTAAACGTGTTTTGAATTAGATATATTCATACGTTTTCATAAATGAGAGATTTCTAAATTAAGCGCGCGGAACACAATGTGACAAACTTCAAAGCAGAGATCATGCAAAATGTGTTAAACTTTCTCATTCTTCTTAAAACAATGTATCATTAAACATTCACGTGTTCTTGAATTTTTTTTTTAAATATTCATAAACATTCATGCATTATAGCATGCATGACAAAGTGCTCAATGCACATTCAAATAGTTGGTAATATCATGAAACTTCATGCATATTCAAAGGATGTTTATGATATGATAAGCATGTAATATATGTGCGTTAATACACTGTCACGTGATCAATAAGTTATGTTTTTCATTGCTTTAACTTTTTAAAGTCTTGTTTAATGTAATTTAAGTTGAAATGACTTAAACATCCAAGTTGATTGTACTTAAAAATTTAAGGCAGCAGCTTAATTTTTTATAGCCTAATACTATGCATGACATGAGTATTTATAAAGGAAAATTTCATGCTTTTTCACGTTTGTATCAACTTGGATGCAATATAACTGCTGATGTCTTGAGCGTTTATAATATTTGCATCATGTTTTATACACTCTAAAAAAGGCCAAAGATTAGCCAAAATTCAGAAGATGAAGCAAAATGATGGGTTAAAAACAACCCAAGTTGGTTTGAAAATGGACTAACCCAGCAATTGGGTTGTTTTAAGCAAACATTTAACCCATCTGGGTTAAAACAACCCCATTGCTGGTTAAGTCCATTTTCAAACCAACTTGGGTTGTTTTTAACCCAGTTAATCATCACCCAATTTGTTTCATCTTCTGAATTTTGGCTAATCTTAGTTTTTCAAGCTCTTTATAATATTTGCATCATGTTTTATACACTCTAAAAAATGCTGGGGTAAAAACAACCCAAGTTGGTTTGAAAATGGACATACCCAGCAATTGGGTTGTTTTAAGCAAACATTTAACCCAACCACTGGGTTAAAACAACCCAATTGCTGGGTAAGTCCATTTTCAACCCAACTTGGGTTGTTTTTAACCCTGCATTTTTTAGATTGTACTTTACAAGTTAATATCGCCAAAGTTATTGTATTATATATTTAATGTCGCCACTATTTGCTTCATTATAAAGAGTTTTTCAAGCTCTTTATAATAATTGCATCATGTTTTATACACTCTAAAAAATGCTGGGGTAAAAACAACCCAAGTTGGGTTGAAAATGGACTTACCCAGCGATTGGGTTGTTTTAAGCAAACATTTAACCCAACCACTGGGTTAAAACAACCCAATTGCTGGGTAAGTCCATTTTCAAACCAACTCGCATTTTTTAGAGTGTACTTTAAAGTTATTGTATTATATATTTAATGCCGCCACTATTTCTTATGCTTCATCTGTTGAATTTTGGCTAATCTTACTTCTCTTTATGCTCAAAAATAGCATTTTTAAAACTTTTGAAGAGTCTTTATCTCACATGCATCTCGTAAAAATGCTATGCATGTTCATCTTTGATAAAGTGTTTCTGGCCTTAGTTCAATTAGGACATTTAAGTAGCTTTTATAAGTGTTCTGGTGTGCATCTTGAGACCAAACAATGGCTCTGACGGATGCTTTCGGTTAAAATATGATTTTTTTTCTGGGACTATCTTAAGCTTTATTGGTGAAACCGGCCATTCATGTTCAGTTTTGATGGTGCTCTGCTCTCATGGCGGCTGTAGTCACGGTGGGCCGCTGAGTGTCTTGTGAATTTCATGCTGGGAATAAATTACAGCTCTCCTTTAGACGAGAGCGGAGTCGCTTCTGACTTCATGAGCCGTGAATAAGAGGATTATGGCGAGTAATCCATCATCTCAAATATGATTACAGCAACTCAAAGAAACGGGTAGGAGAGTTGTAGAGTTGCACTCAGTCTCCTCCGCTGGTCTCTGCAGGTGTGATGAGCTTCAGTGAGCTGTTCTTTATTCGGGAACCTCATGATGTGACGGTTCTGAGGAGGGACGCCGTGGTTTTGGACTGTCAGGCCCACGGCGAGGCTCCGATCGGCATCCGGTGGCTGAGGAACGGAGAGACGCTCACGGAGTCTGAGCGCGTTTATCTGCTCTCCAACGGTTCTCTGTTCATCTCAGAGGTGGAGAGTCGTAAGGACAGATCAGATGAAGGCTTCTACCAGTGCCTTGCCCAGAACACATATGGATCTATTCTCAGCCAGAAAGCCCGCTTGACTATCGCAGGTAAGTTGTGTGCCGGTTTCTGTGCTCAGCTTTATTAACATGCTGTGATATCTGTGGAGAGCTGCTGTGTGTGTATTTGTGTGTGTTTGGCACTTTGGGTCTTGGCTCTGGCATCTGGCTCTGGAGAATCCCTGACCCACTCGGACGCGGAGAGGAAGTGCTGTGTGATGGATGAGGGTCATTATTAACTTGAGCTGTCAGGAGCTGACCGCAGCTTTACAGCAGAAACTGCTGCTCATAATCATTACATCTGCACTCCTGACATAAAGGGCAAGATGACATGCTTTCGAGATAGATGGATGGATGGATGGATGGATGGACAGACGGACGGACGGACGGACGGACGGACGGACGGATAGATAGATAGATAGATAGATGGATGGATGGATGAATAGATCGAAGGATGGATGGATGGACGGACGGACGGACGGACGGACAGACAGACAGACAGACAGACAGACAGACAGACAGACAGACAGACAGACAGACAGACAGATAGATAGATAGATAGATAGATAGATAGATAGATAGATAGATAGATAGATAGATAGATAGATAGATAGATGGATGGATGAATAGATCGAAGGATGGATGGATGGATGGACAGACGGACGGACGGACGGATAGATAGATAGATGGATAGATGGATGGATAGATAGATAGATAGATAGATAGATAGATAGATAGATAGATAGATAGATAGATAGATAGATAGATAGATAGATAGATGGATGAATAGATCGAAAGATGGACGGATGGATGGATGGACAGACGGACGGATTGACGGACGGATAGATAGATAGATAGATAGATAGATAGATAGATAGATAGATGGATGGATGGATAGATAGATAGATAGATAGATAGATAGATAGATAGATAGATAGATAGATAGATAGATAGATAGATAGATAGATAGATAGATAGATGGATGGATGAATAGATCGAAGGATGGATGGATGGATGGACAGACGGACGGACGGACGGATAGATAGATAGATGGATAGATGGATGGATAGATAGATAGATAGATAGATAGATAGATAGATAGATAGATAGATAGATAGATAGATAGATAGATAGATAGATAGATAGATAGATAGATAGATAGATAGATGGATGAATAGATCGAAAGATGGACGGATGGATGGATGGACAGACGGACGGACGTACGGATAGATAGATAGATAGATGGATGGATAGATAGATAGATAGATAGATAGATAGATAGATAGATAGATAGATAGATAGATAGATAGATAGATAGATAGATGGATGGATGAATAGATCGAAGGATGGATGGATGGATGGATGGATGGATGGATGGATGGACGGACGGACGGATTGACGGACGGATAGATAGATAGATAGATAGATAGATAGATAGATAGATAGATAGATAGATAGATAGATAGATAGATAGATAGATAGATAGATAGATAGATAGATAGATAGGTGGATGGATGAATAGATCGAAAGATTGATGCATGGATGGATGGACGGACAGATGGATAGATAGATAGATAGATAGATAGATAGATAGATAGATAGATAGATAGATAGATAGATAGATAGATAGATAGATAGATAGATAGATGGATGAATAGATCAAAAGATGGATGGATGGATGGATGCATGGATGGATGGACGGACGGACAGACTGACGGACGGACGGATGGATAGATGGATGATGGATGAATAGATGGATGGATGGATGGAAGGATGGACGGATGGATGGATAGATAGATAGATGGATGGATGAATAGATCGATAGATGGATGGATGGATGGATGGATGGACAGACGGATAGATAGATAGATCGAAAGATAGATGGATGGATGGATGGATGAATATATCAAAAGATGGATGGATGGATGGATGGATGGATGGATGGATGGATGGATGGATGGATGGATGGATAGATAGATAGATAGATCGAAAGATGGATGGATGGATGGATGGACGGACGGACGGATTGACAGACGGATAGATAGATAGATAGATAGACAGAGACAAAGTACTAAACATTCATCTTTTCTTCATTCAAAACATTCAAATTTGTATCAGATTGTAATCAAAGAGTGAACACAGGCAAATCCGTCATCATGGGTAATTAATGAGCTGAGATGATTGGCTTATGAGTGAGTGTGTGTGTGTGTGTGTGTGTGTGTGTCAGCAGTGTTCTGAGGGGCAGGAGCTCAAGGGTCACGGGTGTGTGAGAATCTGTCCATTGGTGTGTAAATGAAGCTCGGCAGGTTTGAAAACCTCAGTTTGTGGAGGACGCTAGTGCCCTGGTGTTAAAGAGTGTATGACCCCTATTCACAGCGCTGAGCCTTTATATCAGCACCTCCTGACCGCTGCCATTGTTCCTGCACTCTGTGTGTGTGTGTGTGTGTGTGTGTGGGGTTGGCTTTTAAAGGCCCTGTCCTCTCCTGAGGCCGTGTGTTGGACAAAAGTGTGTCTTCTGCTCTTGCTTCAGTAAAACTTGAGCACTCTGCAAATGTTAGTGCCTGAGAGTTAGTGATTATATTAGTGTGTGTGTTTAGCTTTCCACTTATTTGTGTGTATTGAGATCCTCCAACATGATCAAAATAACACCCGACCGAAGCTCAGAGAACAAGCAAACTGCGTATGGATCAGCGTGTGTTGTTTTTAGGGTGTGTTTGTGTTTTTTGAGCATTTCTCATCAGGTGATGGTCTGTATGTTTGCAGGTGTGTGAGAGAAGTTGTAAAACAGCTAATGAGTCTCAGGACAGGACAGTGAGGGAACGGACGGGGGAGAGAAACAGCAAATGTTACAGAGCCACAAATCCTCACACCACCCTGCCCTCCGCTTCACCCCGAGAACACACACACACACACACACACACACACACACACACACATCTGTAGATTTACAGAGAGAGGATTATGGGAATGGAGTAGTTCTGTGTTATGAAGTGATACACACGGTGTGTGTTTTACAGGCTGGTTTTAAAGGGGCATTTAGAGTCTATACAGACTCTCTAAAAACTCGTAAAATTGTCAGGTACCTGGGAAATACCGTGAAGATGGACTACAGAGGTGCTGGAGGGGGATTATGGGGGATATCGGCTCAACTCACTATAACAATCTATAATGGATTCACCCAAAAAATATTTTTTTATGTTTATCTGCTTACCCTAAGGGCATCCAAGATGTAGGTGTGTTTGTTTCTTCAGTAGAAAATGAAGATTTTTAACTCAACCGTTGCAGTGTGATAGTCGTATAATGATGTAAATGGGGATATTTTAGAGTATCAATGAGAGTAAAAACACACAGACATACGAATCCTTATTAAACCCTGCGGCTCGTGGCGACACACTGATGTCTTAAGACACCAAACGATCGGTTTCTGCGAGAAACCCAACAGTATTTATGTTTTTTTTTTTACCTCTTATCAGACGAATGTCATCTAGTATTCCCAGCGGCATAACTTCCGGCGAATAAGGTCAAAATACTGGCGCGATCAAAGATATATATATACGTAGATGCCTCATTCGACCGATCCGCTCAGACACTAATGAGGAATCTATGTATATATCTATGATCGCGCCGGTATCGTGCATGTATTTTGACCTTATTCACCGGATGTGATGGCGCGGGGACGGCTGATGCAGAGCCATAGAAGAAAATGAAATACATTTTTAAATATTAATATATTTCTTACACAAACGCATCGATTCACTTCAGAAGGCCTTTATTAACACCCCAGAGCCGCGTGGAGCAGTTATATGACGGACAGATGCATTTTTTATGGACTTCAAAAACAGAGCAACTATTACTGCCATTATAATGCTTGGATTAGCCTGAACATTTGTAATATAACTCAGATTTTATTTGTCTGGAAGAAGAATGTCATACACACCTCGGATGACTTGAGGGTCAGTAAATCATGGGCTAATTTTCATTTTTGGGTGAACTAACCTGGTTAGTATGCATGATATTTGCATTGATTTATCTGATTAAATGCAATTAATCAACATATATTATATACTGTATATTAAAACACACATATGTCAAGTCAAGTCAACTTTATTTATATAGCGCTTTTAACAATGCAGATTGTTTCAATGCAGCTTTACAGTGTTAAACAGGAAAATAATGTCGCATAATTTTATTCAGCACATATATATGCATATTTTATGCATTAAAACGATGCCATTTATGCAAAAACTTGTCTTTGAGCATATGCTATATATATATATATAGAGAGAGAGAGAGCGAGAGAGAGATACATATATATATATTAATAAATTGTGTTGATTAATTTATTGTATGCATTTTTATTATTTACTGCATATTTTAAAATTACACTTAATTTTTCAGGATTTTTTTATTTTTCAGGATTTTTCCCCTGCACAAACACACACTCACACTCACACACATAAAGTAAAACACAAAACGCAGCACTCCTTAATGGCTGGTTTTATTGGCGGTCTCCATGCGATTGCTTCTGCTCTGCTAGTTTGCAGAATCGGTGAAAAGCTTTTTTCTCTCCGACTCCTTTTGTTCCTCTGCCCCCAACTGCCCCGGCCAAAGGAGGAGGTTTCTCTAGGGGCATTTGTTTGACCAGATCGAGCTGGTCAGGACAGCTGGCGTTTTGCACCAATGGAAGGGCAATTATGCAAATGCGAGCGAGGTATGCAGGGCTTTAGTCAAGTTTGAAGCGTTTGTCTTGTTTCGGATGAGAAGTGAGAGTCCAGGGGTTGAGTGTGATTTTCTCCGCTGATGGAGGCGACACGCTTTCTTCTCATCATGCTTGTGTTTTTTGACACCACATGTTGGCAGATGTTGTGAACAGGTTTGTGTGTGTGTGTTTGCTCTAGGCTGATGTGTGTGAGTTTGAGAGTGTAAGATTGATGGTTCCACATGTTCAGACCTTTTGCCCTGTGTTTCTGCTCACCTCCACACAGATATCAGTCACACATTTACTATCTAAATGAGAACAGCCTCCTTCTGTTGTATTAGAGAAAGCTGAACCAATCCCTGCCACTGAAAGAAAGCTATTTGCTATTATTAAGGAAGAGAAATATATTATGTTAAAGAAATATATGTATTATTTCTTTTTTTTGGTATGTGTATATATATATATATATATATATATATATATATATATATATATATATATATATATATATATATATATATATATATATATATATATATATATATATATATATATATATATATATATACATACAAAAAAAAGAAATAATACATATATTTATATATATATATTTATATACAAAGTATAAGCAGAATATATGCATACAGAAAAAGAAAAATAATACATAATGCATACATTAATACACTATTGTGTATACACTGTATATATAAACAGAACAATTACACAGAAAAATAGACTTAGTATAGTATTTAATACAAATATATAAAATCATAAATATATATATATATTATTTATAAATGTATTTAAAAATATATATTTTTAAATTTATATAAAATTACATATGTACATTTATATATATATATATATATATATATATATATATATATATATATAAAGAAAAATTAATTACACAAAATAGACATGTATTATTTAATTAAAATTATATAAAAAAATTATATATATATATATAATTTATATATATATATATATATATAAAAAAGAAAAATGACAAAAATAGACATAATGTATTATTTAATTCAAATTAATGTTTTTACATTTATATAACAATTTATATATATATGTTTAAAAAAAAAAAAAAAAATATATATATATATATATATATATATATATATATATATATATAATTTATAAATATATTTAATTTAAATGAACCTTTTCAAATGTATATAAAATTGTATATATATATATATATATGTATATATATATATATAACAACAAAATTGTATAATATATATATATATAAATTACATTTACATATATAATTTATTTATATATATGCTTTTTTATATATTTTAATATACATTTAAAAAGGTTAATTTGAATGAAATACATTTATAAATAATATATCAACATAATTTATTATATTACATATTAATATATATAATATATTACATATATATTGTATAAAATATATAATGCCCAAACTATAGCTAATAAATAAAAAATACAACTTTTTTCAGAGATTGTAAAAATGTTTGTAAGGATGATCTCCTACACATTGTAAAAGGTCTTAAACTCTCTAACGGAGTGTAAAGCCATTGAAAAGAGTGTTTTTGAGGCTGTGTGAAGACGCAGGTCAGCGCTGATGTCAAAGGTGGCCTTCTTCAGCAGTTTAAAATTAGAAACATGCCTGAGTTTGGTTGTTTTGAGGGCCGGTGTTGGAAACGGCCCCTCTTACTGCGTCCCCAAGGGCCTCTAATGTGCTCCTCGGATTCCTGGAGTTGCCACAGGGACATCAACATTTTCTTTTCTTCACGACTGGACGTCTGACTAGTTTGTGGATCATTTATATTGCATTTAAAATAGTTTTGCTTTGTCATCCATGATGCCCTTAAAGTAGATGATCATATCAGTGGTTGATGATAAAAACATCATATATATCTTTAAATTTTGTTTTTGCCTGATGATGCCTCCGGAGTCAGTAATAACTGGGATATTGGAGAGTCAAACCTGAAGCAGTTGAGCTTGAGATGAAATGTTTGAGGAATTTCAGAGGGACAAAACCGCTTTAGTTCGCATCTGAAAGGTTTCCATGGTTTCCCTAAGTGGCGGTCGGAAAGGTCAAAGGTTGCTTTAAATTGCCCAGCAGGTTGTGTGCAGGGAAACAGCGTCAAGGAGTGAAATATTCCTGCTAATAACAGACAAAAACATGCCAACGTAGATCAGCTCATCTCTGTGGACACACACACACACACGCACAGTCCATCCCCATAACGGACACGTTCTAGTCCTGAGATACTGAGGCTGTGTTTCAAAACCTAGTGCCTTGAAGTCAAGTAAAAGTCACATGGTTTCAGATCACCTTTACAGAAAATGTTAATGTTTATAATATCTTATGCTTAATTGTATTGAATGTGTACTTTCAAATCTGTACGTGCAGATAATATAATGAAAATTAAAAGCCTCTTAAAGGTGCACTATGTAACATTTTTTCAGTAAAATATCCAAAAGCCACTAGGCCAGTTGTCTTTTGTTTAGTCGAGGACTTACAATATCCCAAATGTTTCCAACTGTTTGTAAATCGTGAGATGCTATTTTACCCGAGGAACCGGGACGTGTGAGGGCGTGGCCTGTCGATGACATCATATCCGCGTTCCCCTCGGTTTCCGGTTTTATTCTGCAGAAACACTTTACTCTCACTGCAGTACAGTAACGTTAAAGGGTTAGTTCACCCAAAAATGAAAATTCTGTCATTAATTACTTACCCTCATGTCGTTCGACACCCCGTCAGACCTCCGTTCATCTTCAGAACACAAATGAAGATATTTTAGTGTAAATCTGATGGCTCTGAAAGGCCTCCATTGGCACAATGGCACGGTTCACTTTCAAGACCCTGAAAAGACACTAAAGACGTCGTTACAAAGTACAAGAAAAGAAAAAAAAACCTAAATAACGTCTTACATAATGATGACGATTTCAAAACACGGCCTCATGAAGCTTCGAAGCGTTATGAATCAGTGAGTCGAATCATGATTCGGATCGCGTGTCAAGCCGCCAAACTGCTGAAATTTGGCGATTCAAACCGCTGATTCGACTCGCTGATTCATAACGCTTCGAAGCTTCATGTACCTTATTTTGAAATCGTCATCATTATGTAAGTCGTTATTTAGGGTTTTTTTGCGCACAAAAACTATTGTCGCCGATTTATAAAGTTATTGTAGAACCACTGTAGTGAGATGGACTTTGTAACGACGTCTTTAGTAGCTTTTAAGGGTCTTGAGAGTGAACCGTGCCATTGTGCCAATGGAGGCCTTTCAGAGCCATCAGATTTACACTAAAATATCTTCATTTCTGTTCCGAAGATGAACGGAGGTCTGACGGGTGTCGAACGACATGAGGGTAAGTAATTAATGACAGAATTTTAATTTTTGGGTGAACTAACCCTTTAATAATCAC
The DNA here is from genome assembly GCA_033150135.1 of Gobio occitaniae. Classification (NCBI taxonomy): domain Eukaryota; kingdom Metazoa; phylum Chordata; class Actinopteri; order Cypriniformes; family Gobionidae; genus Gobio; species Gobio occitaniae. The sequence continues at coordinate 526,734 of JARQWZ010000262.1, read as the reverse complement.
ATCAACATGATTTCTGCCCGAGTCCTATCCCGATTCTTTCCCACCGGCTGTGAGCTGAAGACCACATGTCCCAAGATTCTGCGCTCAAACGTGCCGTCATCAAACTACGCCTTTGTTTTGAACAGGCGACCTCTAGCGGACGGAAAAGTTACATAGCGCACCTTTAAAGTGCACTTTAATGACTACATTTACACATTTTAGTGCACTTTAAAAAAAATGCACTTGTAATAATTTCTAATTAAGTTTTACTTAAATGCATTTAATATAAATGTAAACTATAATACATATGAATTCAATGAATTACAAATAATATGCAATTGCATTTTATTCACACTTAAGTGTAGTAGTATTATTTGCATAATAAGTACACTTTATAAAAGGGTTCACAATCTTAAAATCTTCTTGCCTTATAGCTTGGGATGCATCCATATCAGTATTAGGATGAAATTTGTTCATTTTTAATGTTATTGCTATTGGCCCAAAAAGAACATTTATCCGATTAATTAAATGTGATAAATAATGTATTATTTCCTCATCATGATGGTTTTAAATTACTTGAAATATTATTAAAATATGGTTCAGTGCAACATGTGCAGCACAAGTCTGTCATATAGGCTACATAAAATTATAATAAGAATATTATAATAGTGTGTTTGGGACATGGCTTTTAATGCTGAGACTTTTGATTTTGTAATCAGGCTCTGAAAAATTAGATACAAATTTGGTTTAGATTTATCAGCCAATATACGGGTTATCGGATTTAAAATATAAAGAATTATATTTGAACAAAAATTGTCATATCTGTGCGGTGAGTTGAATCTTAATTTAAAATGCTTCATATATTTTGTTGCGTTAAAGCAATGCAAATACATATGTTGTCATAACTTATTGATTATATATATATATATATATATATATATATATATATATATATATATATATATATATATATATATATATATATATATATATATATATATATATATATATATATTATTATTTTTTTTTTACAGTGCATATAGATTTGCTATATGTATGTTTAAGGTTGGACATACTTTCCAACTTTATATAATATAGTTACATTTTGCAATAAAATGCATAAATTAAATATTTAATTAAATTGTATTTAAATATATACTGCCATGCATTTGGCCATATTATAAGGGAGCATGCATGCAATCCGGGTTATAATCGTGCATGTAATATTCAATGTAACTGAACATGCACTTCAAGTGAGGAGTGCTATTTGTATAGGATGCTGCAATTTAAATAAACATATTTGAAGTGCAAATACAAATAGAACTCCTCACTTGAAGTGCATGTTCAGTTATATTGAATATTACAACCCGGATTGCATGCATGCTCCCTTATAATATGGCCAAATGCATGGCTGTAATGTTTCTGTATGCATAATGAGTGCACCTAAAATGCGAGAGAGTTACTTTACATTTATTTGATCACAGATCATGCTCTCTGGTTGACCATTTGGCCTGTTGCTCTTCGGCGGATCAGATAAGACACAATAGCCGTGCTGTTTTCAGAGCTCGGGGGGGGGAGATAAGGGTCTTGGGGAATTCAACAGCCTCCCAGCCCGCCCCGCAACTGCCCATGCGGCTGAAAGGCTAAAGGGCACAGGGAGAGGTCCAGAGCGTGGCCTCCGATTGGCCGGAGAGGTGCTGACTCCGGCTCCTGATTGGCTGGAGGGTTGTCCTGTGGTCTGGGGCTCAAAGTCGCCTGCTGGCCGGACGAACCCTGATTGATCTGGAGCTTTTTGGGGCTTTGCATTCTTCCCTTCTGTTCACAAACGAAGCATTCTTTGCCTCTGCTGTCATTTCTCTAAAGAAGGAGCGAGAGGTGAGGTCGGGTCACGACACAGCAGGACACTGTTTATTCACAGCGCTCGCTCGGCTCCTTGTGCATAATGCATCTGCTAATAAAACCTTAAAACATCTCAAATTACGTTGCATTAAAGATGAATCAATAAATTACCTGGCGTCTTCCATTACATCATTTTAACCTGTCAAAGTGATGGAATCTCTTCAGGGGTCTCCAGAGAACAAGCTCATGAACAACTTTCAGTTTTACATCATTCAGCGTCTGTGAGTGATGATGTTTTACTATGACAGGAACACTATAGCTTGAGTATGAGTGTGTGTGTGTGTGTGTGTGTGTGTGTGTGTGTGTGTGTGTTGAAGGCTGAAATGTCAGTATGTTGGTGGCATCTCTTACCTGCACTAAAAGATCTTTTAAGGGCTCTTGGTAATGATCCGCTTTCAGAAAACACTTACACGCTCGTATTGCTTTACCATCACTGACAATCACACGCTAAAACAGACAGAATTACAGAACGAGAGAGGGTGAAAGTTTCATTCCTGTCTGCACATGTATTATTTTAATATCTCAGGTCTGTTTTTGGGAGTCACTTTTATGTGGAAATAAATCAGATACGAATCAGTTTTTTTGCCATATGATTTCAGTGATGTTTTTACAGTGCATTTAACTCTCATCCATCATCATTGCATGGTCCATTTAGCCTGGCATGAAAAATCAATTTGTATACTGATTTATGATTTGCATATGACTTCATATTTTGTAGCACACTGGGGTATAAATATGTTCAATTTAGTTCAAAATGTAAAAATAAGTTATGTTAATGCATATACTACTATTTAAAGTTAACTTTTATTCAGCAAGGATGTCTTAAATTGATAAAAAACTGACAGTACAGACATTTATAATGTTACTTAAGACGTCTATTTATTGTTTTCAACTTTTTATACTTTAAAAAGTAGGGTTTCCACAAAAATATGAAGCAGCATGACTGATTTCAACACTGATAATAATCATAAAATATCATAGACTAGAGGATCATGTGACGCTGAAGACTGGAGTAATAAATTCAGCTTTGATCACAGGAATAAATTACGCTTTACTATATATTCACATAGAAAAACATTATATTAAATTGTAATAATATTTCACATTTTTGATCAAATATGCAGCCTTGGTGAGCAGAAGAGAGAAATAAATCTGACCGACCTCAAACTTTTGAACAATTTAATGATATTGAATGCATTTGTCCTAGTTTGTTTCCTGGTATTATTACGGCTGTCACTTTCGTGAAAAAAATCCTGTTTGATTTTTTTGAGACATAAGTGTCCATTGAATCGATTGTAAAATAAATTTTCCAAGTCTAAAGACTTTTCCATTTTTAACGGCAAAATATAGGCCAATCCATGGACAACTAACAGGCATTAGGACGAACGTAAAGAGGGCGCTTGAGACGCACAAGTCAGTCACATATCTGATGATTTGTTGGCGTGAAGTTTCGTGCACAAATGACAAACAGGAGTGCAAAATTCTCGAAAAACAATTAGCAGAGTGGACTGCCATAACATCTGAACAACATCACTGCAGGCTTCAACATGGCTGTGTTTACCATTAGAATATCAACAAATTTCGCCTACATAGGCGATTGTAGCCCATGAAAAGAGTTGAAAATAAAACGTAAATTCACTGAAGGACTAGCCTACCTCTAGCAGGTCTTTGTGTTCATCTGGATGATGATGAAGCTGCCCCCTCATAGTGCTAGAGCTGCTGTGATATGGCACAGTTTGCACACCACTTTTTCCTTCTTTATTATTTGATCTACAGTCCAAAACCCGAAGTGCATCCATATCAAACTCCTCAAGTTATTAGGGGTTATCACTCGTCTCTCATGTCACACCGGTTGATCGCCGTTGTCCTCCATTTTTTGGGAAAAACACCAGCAGCAGCCGATTTAAACTATAGGCGCGTAAAATTGGTGTGAATCTTCTTTTTAGTTTTCGCAACGCCTACTGCACTTTCGGGATTCTTTTTTTTTTATTTGTCTGCTTGTTTGTGAGTTTCGAGACTAGATTTGCAGACATATTGAGATTAAAACACAATGCTGTGCTTCTATATTGGATCCGACAGGAACGGTGCAACACACTTATGTGAGTAAAACATGTTTTTTAAATGTGTTAGTATTGCATTGTTAGAGATGGTTTGATATCTATTGATTACACACCTTAGCATGCGGTCACAGGCTGGAGAAGCTGTTATTGGTTCATTCGGGATCAGACTCGGACTTGTAACGCCAGCTCGCAAAGCCCAACGTCCCGGGACTATGTGTTTTTCAGACGGGCTACCACCTTTCTTGCGCGCGCACTCGATTTCACGGTTATATTCACTGATGATCAGGCGAAATGATACAGAAATAACATCCCAAATCAATTGCAGTGTTTCTCCAGACGCTTTCAAAACAATGCCCACATGTGCTGAGGGGAGCTGAAGCTCATTAAATATGGAAATCTTATCCAATCATAGCCGTGGACATATACTTCCTAGTCTTCAGTGCGGCACGCCCATCAAAACCGAACGTTTTTCAGAGAGCCTCAAAACCAAGGCAGAAAATAGCCTATTACTTATTCATTATGATGAATCTGAATGTAAAAACCACGCAAACGTCATAAGTTGACCTCAGACAACAGTATAAAAAAATTAAAAAAGCCAGTTCATGACCCCTTTAAAATAAATAGTGTACATATTTAGTTAAAATCGATTCCCTATTTTCGTTTTCGAAACTTTGGTTGGTTGGTCCGATCGATTGTGCAATCGATTTTCGGACGTAAAGTGACAGCCCTAGGTCTTACAATTCAATGCAGGTTATACCAGGGGCTCAGCCCCTAGTGAGGGTACGAAAAAAAACCCGGTAACACTTTGGTTTAGGGTCCAATTCTCACTATTAACTAGTAGCTTATTAGTATGCATATTAGGAAATTGGCTGTTTATTATTACTTACAAAGCAAATATGAATGCCTTATTCTGCATGATCAGGTTTATAATCACTGAGATCCCAAAATGTGAGGTAGTTAGGGCGGTTAGTGAGGTAGCAGAACATTTTGATTTCTATGATCTACATATGTGCATTTTAAGATGTTCTGCTTCAAAGAAAAAGAAAAAAAAAGCTTCAAAGCTTTTTTATTTACTGAGAGCTACACATGGAATTATTAATTTACAATATGCACACATTCATTACTATTAATCTTATGCCTAATCTGAAGAAAACGGCTTTGTTCATATTTCTTGTTGTTAATTATATTATAAATGACATTACATAGGCATATTTCAGTTCTAAATGGCGAAATTAGACAAAAGTTCATTAATTTGCATGAATATTTTTGTCATTTATTTAACATTTCTGACTTAAAGAAGCAGCTGTCAAATATGAAACGTTTAGTTTAGCTACATATCTCGCACTTGACATCAAAATACTTCGCACTTGTCAAAATATTTGAGAAAACCAATCAAATCAGAGTAGGCGGGCTTTATGTTCACAGACGCTGCTGAGGCTGAGCAAAAATTTTAGCATCGCAAGGTTAATCACAAATATTTTAGGCTGGGCAGAAGTTGGCTGAAGCCCCCCTAAAAAGGGCCTAGTGATGCCCATGGGTTATACCAAAGAATATAATATTTGTCTTTATAATCTTTCATCAAAAACCTCTAAAGCAACTTTCCTTTCGGCTGATGTCACAAAAGCCACTTAAATTCAACCAATCGGTGCAGACATTGAATTGAATTGACATTGAACATTGAATCTTCCTGGCAGAGCTTCATTTCAGAGTGTTAGTTGATTTCTCTCTCACACATAAGCTGAATTAAGATGGGTTTGTAGTGATGTTTCTCTCTCAGTGAAACATTGACCCAGTGTTTTTAGGGTTGGAATAGAGAGATGGAGGCTCTAGAGTTGTCTCCTGCTGTGAATCATGGGAATTATTGATCCTTTAGAGTGAAGGAGAGGAACTCACTGGAACGGAAGTGTCCATGTCTAATGTTGCCGTGTGCTAGTGGTTCCTTACAGGTTCATGTTTGGTGGCCTGAGATGCCTAAGCAGGGATGAGCTCACTGCCGGTCAGGATTTGATGAGGTCAAAGGTGAGAGGTCAGGTCAGATCCTTTTATAATGCTGCAGGCGGCTCTTTTTCTCTTGCAGCTGCACGGCCAAACGCGAACTAGATAAGTTTATAGCTTTCTAAACTAAAAGTTTGTTATTTTTGCTGACATTGAATAGTGTTTTATTGCATGTTTTAGTGTGTGAATAGGTGAGGATGCAAGGATGGGTTCAAGCGTGTCTCTGTCGCTCTGATCTCTAAATAGCTGATCAATATGAGCATGTTCAGGATCGAACCCTCGGCAGATCACACCTAATAATCACAGCACACTGAATGCTTTTGACTCTTACACTGTCGTCTTAAAGGGATAGTTATTAGATATTTAGACGATTTCTAGTTCAGTGGAATTAACGTCGATAGACTGTGATGACGCATTTTAACGGTCATCAATATCGTAAATCCTGCAACGCTTTTTGTATTTTCTTTTTTTTTAATGTACATTTATAACACTACTTTGTATTTTATTACTTTTGCATCAAATTACAATAAAAAAGTTACCGCTGCTGTGAGGGTGTTTCTAATACAGTGATGGTAAAAATGAACATCTTTCTCTCTTTTCACTGCCGTTATCAATCTCACTTTATTTTTTCCCTCTTTTTGAAAGTTGTGAAATCACTACTGTGGCGTTTTTCTTTTGCTATGTGAGCAAATGGGCACAGAACATTTTTTTTATGTATTCTCTCATTCACAGCTATAATATTTAACCCAACTATTATGACTTCCGCTCTGAGAAACCCAGAAATGTGAAAAGGGTCTATAGGGTCCAGTCAGTGTTATTTTCCTATTATCTGTTATATTGAATTAGCTTTTCATTACATATTTTTTATAAATAGTAGGTGTCATTTCTTTGTATTTATATGTATTTCAGTTTGAGTTTTTATTAATTTCCAGTTATTTCATCTATTTGCCATACAATGGCAACTTTTTGTTTAAAGTTTTTCACGTATTTTGTTATATCTAATACTTTATTTTATTTCAGTTAACAGAATTGTTTTAGATAATGATAATAATAACCCTCGGTCCAGTCAGTGTTTATGTTCCACAGACACTTTATCCACATTGCAAAGTATATATTTAATATTTCTCCATGCATTCAAATACTACACCACACATTTTGCATGTGGATTTTGTTCCCTTAAAGTAATGTGATGCATCAGATGGTGATACCATGGTACTCTGGTATATATTGTGATAAATGATTACCATGTTTATATACTGTTTTTGAAGTACTTATCACAATAATACAATAATATATGTAGTACCGGTCAAAAGTGTGGAAACATTATTATTTTTCATGTAAGCTCATCAAACCTGTATAAAAAATTAAAAAAAATACAGAAAATATTATTACAATTTAAAAATATATTTTTTCCTGTGATCAAAGCTGAATTTATCATCATTACTCCAGTCTTCAGTGTCACATGATCCTTTTATTATCAATGTATTATCAGTATCAATATTGTTTTTATAACCTGTGATACTTTTTTCAGGATTCATATGATGATTATGAATACAAAGAACAGCATTTATTCAAAATAGAAATCTTTTCTAAGAATATACACTACCGTTTGTGATCAGTGATTTATTTATTTATTTTTCTGAGAGAAATTAATATTTTATTCAGCAAGGAATGAGTTAAAATGATACAAAGTGATAGTTAAGATGTATATTTATAACAAAATACAGAATAAATGCTGTTCTTTTTACCTTTTTAATTCATCGATGAATCCTGGAAAAAGTATCTCAGGTTCCAAAAAATATGAATGCAGCATAACTGATAATACATTGATAATAAATCATCATATTAGAATGATTTGTGAAGGATCATGTGACACTGACGACTGGAGTAATGATGATAAATTCAGCTTTGAGCACAGGAATAAATTATAATTTACTATATAGTCATAAAGAAAAACAGCTATTTTAAATTGTAATAATATTTCACAATATTACAGTTTTTTTCTGTATTTTTGATCAAATAAACGCAGGCTTGATGAGCATAAGAGACTTTAAAAATATGAATGTTTCCAAGCTTTTGACGGTACTGTATATCCAGGCTTGGTTATTTGATTGGTGATTTAAACAATATTAGCACACACACACCTAGTGTAGATCTATTGACATTCTTGACCCTGGTTTTCCAGAATAAGATGTTTATTTTTAAGGACAGCTTCCTGTCGGTGATTAGATCGTACTTATCTGTGTCTTACTTAATCTTTGTACCACAACTCTCCCGCCCGAGGCTGATTTTATTATCATCTCCATCCTAACATGAGATTTACACTGAGGTCTTTATGTATAGCAGAGCTTCCATTGATTCCTGTTAACTAATCATTGACCCGAGGCTTCTTTCGGGGTTGGAGGGGACGCGAGGGGGATGATCTTAATGGCTTTTGGGGGTTTTATGGTTGTCAGCTTGAGAAGGTCAGACCTGGACCACAGCGACGTGAAGGCCTCACTGAAGAGACACGTTAAACAAACATAAAGCCTTTCAATCATAAAACAGGCCGGTTATGGTGAGCTGTGTTTGCTTTGACTGATTATTATCACTCAGTAATCAAGACAAGTCTTTTTAAAGGCGTAGTGTCATCATTTACTCGCTTTTATTCATTAATACCATGTCTAGTTTGTTTTAAAGGGGTGGTTGATTATGTTTGGACTGTTTTAACTTTAGTTAGTGTGTAATGTTGCTGTTTGAGCATAAACACTAACCCTAAAATTTACATAACCCCGCCCCCGGGAACATGTGGAGGAAGAGTTGTTGTAGTCGAGCACATTTGGGAGTCGCTCAATCTGTCGTCCGTCTTTCACATTTATTAATACAGTACGAACACAAATGCAATAGCATGTCGTAAAGCATATAACCGTAATTAAACTAAACTATCCCTGTTCTCTCTTCATCAGCAGATATTCTCTGGCTCATCTCACAACAGTTCCCACACCAGCGCTTTATAGATTATCATGACAGAATATGCTAATCAATGAAGACTCATAAATTCATCAACTATCCCTTCAGAAACGTCCGGTCTCATTCTACATGTTTTCTCTTCTTCTTGAGTCTCTCCATCATTGTCCGACTCCGGTTTGAACATGAAAGACTGAACAGTTTCTGACATATTCAGTGTGTGTGTGTGCGTGAGGTAATCGGAGCTGCTAACATGAGCTCTTGAAGCTCCGCCCTCTTCTAGAAAGGGGGCGGGAGCCACAGCTCATTTGCATTTAAAGGGACACACACGAAAACGGCGAGTTTTTGCTTACCCTCGAAAAGTGACTATTAACATGCTATAAAAATGATCTGTGGGGTATTTTGAGCTAAAACTTCACACACACACTCATCAGAGACGTATTTTACATCTTGTAAAAAGGGGAATTATAGGACCCCTTTAAAGCTGTATTGCACTCAGCCCTAACATTACATATCTCGTCACATGAACACTTTCAGTTAGAGCACAAATGTTTTTGTTTGAGAGAAACACGTGAAGGTAACAAGCAAAAGGGTTGTGTTTAGAAAGTAACAAACACACACATAGAAGTGTTACCAAAAGGTGTGTGTGTTATGCTAACGTGAGGTGTTTGCTGGTATTGTTTATCTATAGCTTTTGGTTTGGTTTGACCCATTCATCTCCACTGACAGTGTGAGCATGTGATCATCTTACAAACAAACCAAACCTCTCTCTCGTTCTTCTTTTGTCGATTTTGTTCATCTCTCTCATATCTCATTGGCGTTTGAACGTGTTCAGGTTTTGAGATTGTCCATTCACAGCTCAATAAGTGTCTATTGATATTGTTCGAGCCTGAAGAAGGAGTCAACTGTTATATAGAGGATGATTTTATGTTGTTGTCTTTCTGCAGGTTTATCGACCTTCACTCAGCAGCCGTCATCAATCATGGTTATGGAGGGATCGGTCGCACGGTTCGCCTGTAAAATCACTGCCACGCCCCCACCAATCATCACCTGGGAGTTTAACAGAGTCACTTTACCACTGGCCACTGAAAGGTAAAACTCCGCCCACCTGCTAGAGGGAGGAGGGGCTTAGTGTGGACCACTTACACTTTTCTTTAAAGTCCCCATTCAATCATAGTGTTGTCATTTTGTAAGCTGGTGCGCTCCAAAACAATGACAAAATTCACATTTAGAAGATTTAAGCGTTCAAAACTTAGTCTCTCACTTCCGCCAATATGGATCAATTATTTTGATGCATTTCAGCGTCAGCGTCCCTATCCCCTATACAGTGCACTATATAGGGGATAGAGAATGATCAGACAGTGCACTATATAGGGGATAGGGAACGATCAGACAGTGCACTATATAGGGGATAGGGAACGATCAGACAGTGCACTATATAGGGGATAGGGAACGATTAGACAGTGCACTATATAGGGGATAGGGAACGATCAGACAGTGCACTATATAGGGGATAGGGAACGATTAGACAGTGCACTATATAGGGGATAGGGAACGATTAGACAGTGCACTATATAGGGGATAGGGAATGATTAGACAGTGCACTATATAGGGGATAGGGAACGATCATACAGTGCACTATATAGGGGATAGGGAACGATTAGACAGTGCATTATATAGGGGATAGGGAACGATCAGACAGTGCACTAAATAGGGGATAGGGAACGATCAGACAGTGCACTATATAGTGGATAGGGAACGATTAGACAGTGCATTATATAGGGGATAGGCAACGATCAGACAGTGCACTATATAGGGGATAGGGAACGATCAGACGGTGCACTATATAGGGGATAGGGAACGATCAGACGGTGCACTATATAGGGGATAGGGAACGATTAGACAGTGCACTATATAGGGGATAGGGAACGATCAGACAGTGCACTTATATAGGGGATAGGGAACAATTAGACAGTGCACTATATAGGGGATAGGGAACGATTAGACAGTGCACTATATAGGGGATAGGGAACGATTAGACAGTGCACTATATAGGGGATAGGGAACGATCAGACGGTGCACTTTATAGGGGATAGGGAACGATCAGATGGTGCACTATATATAGGGGATAGGGAACGATTAGACAGTGCACTATATAGGGGATAGAGAACAATCAGACGGTGCACTATATAGGGGATAGGGAACGATCAGACGGTGCACTATATAGGGGATAGGGAACGATCAGACGGTGCACTATATAGGGGATAGGGAACGATCAGATGGTGCACTATATATAGGGGATAGGGAACGATCAGACAGTGCACTAAATAGGGGATAGGGAACGATCAGACAGTGCACTATATAGTGGATAGAGAACAATCAGACGGTGCACTATATAGGGGATAGGGAACGATCAGACGGTGCACTATATAGGGGATAGGGAACGATCAGACGGTGCACTATATAGGGGATAGGGAACGATCAGACAGTGCACTATATAGGGGATACGGAACAATCAGATGGTGCACTATATATAGGGGATAGGGTACGATCAGACAGTGCACTATATAGGGGATAAGGAACAATCAGACAGTGCACTATATAAGGGATAGGGAACGATCAGACGGTGCACTATATAGGGGATAGAGAACGATCAGACGGTGCACTATATAGGGGATAGAGAACAATCAGACAGTGCACTATATAGGGGATAGGGAACGATCAGACAATGCACTATATAGGGGATAGGGAATGATCAGACGGTGCTCTATATATAGGGGATTGGGAACGATCAGACAGTGGACTATATAGGGGATAGGGAATGATCAGACAGTGGACTATATAGGGGATAGGGAATGATCAGACAGTGCACTTTATAGGGGATAGGGAACAATCAGACAGTGCACTATATAAGGGATAGGGAACGATCAGACGGTGCACTATATATAGGGGATTGGGAACGATTAGACAGTGCACTATATAGGGGATAGGGAATGATCAGACAGTGCACTATATAGGGGATAGGGAACAATCAGACAGTGCACTATATAAGGGATAGGGAACGATCAGACGGTGCACTATATATAGGGGATTGGGAACGATCAGACGGTGCACTATATAGGGGATAGAGAACGATCAGACAGTGCATTATATAAGGGATAGGGAACGATCAGACGGTGCACTATATAAGGGATAGGGAACAATCAGACAGTGCACTATATAGGGGATAGAGAATGATCAGACGGTGCACTATATAGGGGATAAGGAACAATCAGACAGTGCACTATATAAGGGATAGGGAACGATCAGACGGTGCACTATATAGGGGATAGAGAACGATCAGACGGTGCACTATATAGGGGATAGAGAACAATCAGACAGTGCACTATATAGGGGATAGGGAACGATCAGACAATGTACTATATAAGGGATAGAGAACAATCAGACAGTGCACTATACAGGGGATAGGGAATGATCAGACAGTGCACTATATAGGGGATAGGGAACAATCAGACAGTGCACTATATAGGGGATAGGGAACAATCAGACAGTGCACTATATAGGGGATAGGGAATGATCAGACAGTGCACTTTATAGGGGATAGAGAACAATCAGACAGTGCACTATATAGGGGATATATAGGATAGCTCAGAGCATATGTGATAGAGTCCAGAAAACGTATCGGACCCGTTTGAATTTTGCACAGAATGATATTTTAAAATGATATGGAGGAGATTAGGAGGAGACTCTGGCTTTACTGAGCTCAACGGCTCTGAGCTGTGATATAAACTTAATGCTATTGGCTGTTTTAAAAAAGGGGAGTGGCTGTTTATTATTGCCCCGCCATGTTTTCCTTCAATTTTTTACGTCAACACATTGAATAATGCTACACGTTTCAAGGCACTTCAGTGGGACTTTAATGTGACTTATAATTTATTATAAAATATATATATATATTAATACATGTTCTTGGTTTAACCGTGAATGATGCATTAGTGCATGATATTGCATGAGTTTCAGCTAGGGCTGTAAAAATGATTAATCGCGATTAATCGCATCCAAAATAAAATTTTGTGTTTACGTAATATATGTGTGTGTACTCTGTTAATTATTATTTATATATAAATACACACACAAGCATGTATATATTTAAGAAAAAAATATTATTTTAATATATAAAACATTTATATGTATATATATTATAGATTATATAAATGTATATACAGTATATACATGCAAATATTTCTTAAATATATACATGAATGTGTGTGTATTTATATATAAATAATAATTAACAGAGTACACACACATATATTATGTAAACACAAACTTTTATTTTGGATGCGATTAATCGCGATTAATCTTTTGACAGCCCTAGTTTCAGCATAACATCCACTTGATTCTACCTGATGGTCTTTATGTGAATGTCTGCATGTCTAGAATCACAGTGCTGCCCAGCGGCATTTTACAAATTCAGGGAGTTGAACAGACGGACGCTGGGAGTTACCGCTGTGTGGCGACTAACATCGCCAGCCGACGCCGGAGCTCCGAGGCTACGCTAACCGTGAACGCAGGTTAGACAACGACATACACATGTAGCTCAGAGTATGAATCACTTTCATTTACACTTACCATCTGTTTACCATCTCAATAGCTCCATCTCCCAGAGTTCCTCAAAGGCCTCGAATCATTGCCGGCCCGCAGAATCTGACCGTGTCGGTTCACAGTACGGCTCTGCTGGAGTGCATGGCGACCGGAAATCCTCGCCCGCTGATCTCATGGAGCCGGGCCGACCACAAATCCATCGACGTTCACAAAACGAAGGTTCTTGGCAATGGAAACCTGCTCATATCTGACGTGAAACCCCAGCACGCGGGAATCTACTTTTGCCGAGCGACTACACCTGGAACCAGAAACTACACGATTGCAGCCGCTAATATAACTGTGCTAGGTAGAGTCGAAACGATCATTTATGGCCCCTTAAAATATTCGGTATACACCAGGGGTTTTCAAACTGGGGTCCTCCAGAAGGTCCTAAGGGGTCCCCAGAAAATTTCAGAGAATAAAAAGACAAAGCAAAAATAGATAAAGTCTACCGAATGTTCTGTTTCATTTCTAAATGTTTCTCTCATTTCTTGCCATATATACATATTGTATAGCCTGGATGCCAGCCGAACTTAGCCCCGCCCACAAAATTTTTACTCGGGCAGTTCGGTCTGGACTTTCTCCGTAGAGAAGTAATTATGCCCGAACAGAAACTGTTCGGACCAATGAAATTGTCAGGGCGGGCTTTAGACGATGATGGACAGATGATCAACAGTAACGTAATCATCCACGTCACCAAAGAGCGCTTGGGTTCAATTTGTTCTAATCCTAAACGGAGAACTTGTTCGTAAATGCGTTCACCTTTACTATTTCTCTCAGAAATGATGATCGTGTTGGTAAGTACTCTGTGTATCCTTAAATTATTTTTTTACAACACCGGCAAAGATCGTTTACACTCACCTTTTTCTTCTAACGTAACTTATGCTGCCTTCACGTGCTATCGGAATTATCGTAAATACGAGTTTCCGAGGTAAAAATTGCACATGAACTCCCCCACATTCTGAAACTTGAATGCAATGAGCTCGTAATCACGACTTCAGAAGTCGGAATTATCAAATTTCCGATAGCACGTGAAGGCAGCATTATTCCAGCGTGCGTGCAGACAGGGTTGCCAAGTTTTTACAACAAAACCGCCCAATTGCTAACGTTCCTCAAAACTAGCCAAAAACAAGCCCAATAGCTTTCCAGGGGTGTTCTCCGGGAAAAAAAGGCATTTGGGGAGTAAAATATGTGTTATTTTGGCAGGGCTGGCAGCTAAAAATCGCATTCCTGGGTCTGTATATCACATAATTAGGGTCGCTTCAACCCGCGGACATGGCAACACAGTGCAGTTGAGTTCTGTTGACATTTGACAACTAACGTTGTGCGTCGCTCCGTTGCTCTGATTGGTTGTAGGTCTATCCAATTGAGGTCTTTCCTGGTTAGGTTGAAACACGCCCCATAATCACAGCCCAACGGAGCAGTACTCATTTTCTGACTAGAATTCAGTATGACGACGTCAGGCTACATATTGTATACATTTACATTTATGCATTTGGCAGACGCTTTTATCCAAAGCGACTTACATTGCATTCAAGGTACACATTTTACATTTTGTAAGTTCTTGCTTTCCCTGGGAATCGAACCCATGACCTTGGCGTTGCTAGCGCCATGGTCTACTTTTTGAGCTACAGGAAAGTATACGTTTGCTTTGTATCTTTCTAGTGAGTCCCATTATCTTGCTCACTGGTGTTGTAAGGCAATATTCTTAACACAGTACGTAAGTTGCTTACATACATTTATTGTGAAAGTTGCTTATACAAATCATTTTTAATTGAAAAATGCGCTTCTTCAGGTTTATACATACAACATTAAGTATGGCCAATGTATTAATTTTCGAAACAATATTTTGTATTTATAATATCACACAATTTATCTAACAGTTTAACAGTTTTTTTCATAAAAAATAGATGGAATTTAGGATGGGGGTCCCTCATAAAAGATTTGTTGTATTTGGGGGTCCCTGGCAACGTAAAGTTTGAAAACCCCTGCTATACACTATAAGTCAAAAGTTTAATAATTAAGAATTGTTAGTCTCTTCTGCTAACCAAGGCTGCATTTATTTAATAAAAAATACAGTAAAAACAGTGAAATATTATTGTAATTCAAAACACATGTTCCCTTTCAAAAGCTACACTCAATGCTGCATAAGTTTATGCAAATGGGGATGTCTTTGACATAACCAGCTGTGAAAATAGTGTGAAAACACGTCAATGAAATTGACCCGGGAGGTATTTATAGCCTCGGCTGGTGACGTCATAGGCGCACCTGCTGCACGAGGCTATAAATAGATGAGCTTCAGCTGGAGCAAACCAGGTCTTTTTGTTTTCAGACCAACTCTGTGTTATGGTGTGTTACAAAGTCTCTGGAAAAAAAATTCTCTCTCTCTCTTTCAAGACTCAACTCGAGATCTTTGTTAGGAGTTAGTTTTCAACATGGCAGTGTGCAGATTTCTCTCTCTTTCTCATCTCTGTTACAAAGAAACATTAGTGGAAAGAGTTCTAGTTAAATCTGATCAGTTGGAAACGAGTCAGCAGAGTAAAACGCTGTATATCCATGTTCTCTTTCAAATAACAGAACTGGATGCACACGTTTATTGCTGTGTGTGTTTGGGGAAGAGCATGCGGTCGCTGCATTGAGTCAGACGAGTGCGAGCATTGCAAGCCTTTGCAGTTAGAATGCTTTATGCTCGTCTGGGCTACTTTCAGTCCGCACCAGTTTTCGGAGCTCTCGAATGGGTTTGTTGACGAGCAAGAGACGGGTCCGTCCCTTTCGCTTGCTCGCTCAACAAATGCATGTTTCCCCGCGTGATCCCGAAGCGCGCTCCAGCGTTTCTTCGGCTCGCGCGGGGGATGATGATGAATCTCTGGGTCCGCGGACCTCGAGCAGCCGCCTGCGATCGTTCCTCACATGATAGTGAAGCCATACGAGGAATTTATCGAGGTGGTTGTTCGCGCGGTGGCCAGGGCAGTTTGTCTGGTACCGTGAATGAGAGATCCCCGAACACAGTGAGCTTGAGGTTTCTGTCTAGGAAAAAAAAAAAAAAAACATTTAATTCACGTGTTTTTGTACCCTTGACGTCGACATTTTCGACTATCATGGGTGCGAAATCGCGTTGATATGTGAGAATACCCCAGGTGGGAGACGCTCACGAGCTATCTTTCGCCTGGGTCTGCATTTTCATTAAAGAGACATACCTCCCCACGAAGCCATGTAGAAAATAAACGTCGGCTGTCGTGGGCAAAGCTTATATATGTATGAATTATATATTGTATATTATTTTATATGGAATATATATATATATATATAATATATATTGTATATGATTTATATAAGAATTATAAATATAAGGGGACAGGCTGGTGCTGCGCTGCACACAATGGCTGTCTTGCAGGCAAATCAGGCTGACCTTCTGAAGGATTTGAGTGGTTCATTTGGTGACTCAGTTAACTCTGTAGTGGCCAGATTTAAAGGAGTGGAAGAAACATGAGGAAGTGTTCACTCAGTTTCTTCCTCAATGCACTCAAGGGGAGGGGCTGTCAGCCACATAACCTCTCTTCAGTCCTTCAAGATTTAGGGGGGTAATAAGCAGAGTGTGGCGAGTCGTGCTCTCCCTCGTAAAGACTGGGGACCAGCTCGTCATCCTCAACAACCTCTCAGGGCAGACCTCGGGACTGTCATCAATATAAGAAGTCCGGTGGTCTGGTGCCCAGTCTGCCCCCACGGGACAGGGCGTGTCAAACATTTGCTTGCCCCACCCCGTTATCCTCAAAACCACTCCATCCCCGCCGCCTCTGGTGATTCGGGGGGGCAGTGGTTTCCAGTGAAATGTTAGACGTTCAGTGTTTAAATCCTGCTATCATCCAGGACATAGAACGTCTAACATCCCCTCAACAGGAAGTGTTAAAATTGTCACTCTCAGAGTCTCAGGCAGCGTGTGAACTTCTGCCAGGCGTTTCTGCATGGGTGTTAAGCACAGTAAAAATTAGTAAACTAATTTATTTGTCGTCCTCCGTGTTTGAACGGCGTGGTCTCCACTTCCGTGAAGGCGGAGTTGGCATTCGTACTGTCACAAGTGACAGCAGTTACTTCCTGGTCCCCAGTAGGGTGGGGGGGTGTCCAATCTTAGATCTTCGAGTCTTAAACCGTGAAGCAGTTAAAGTACTCAAGGTTAAGATGTTACAGTGAAGGCGGTCGTGTCGCATATTCAACATTGTGATTGGATTCGGCACGATTGATCCTAAAAGACGCATGTATTCGCATATAAAGACTGCCACAACACAGGAAGTTCCTGAGTTTCGCTCTTGGGGGCAAAAGCTTACCAATTTCGGGTCTTCCATTCGGCTAGCCTTGTAACCGCACGTACACGAAATGTATGGATGTATTACCGGCTCCATTGGGATTCCGGGGCATTCAAATTTTGAATTACAGAGGCGATTGCTAAAATTAGCACAATCACATGAGATGGTGCTTCAACACAGTGTGTTGGCTCATCTAGTTTCTCTAGGGTTGAGACTCAACACCAAGAAAAGTGTTCTTTCTCCTGCCCAGAGAACGACTTTTCTAGGGTTTGTTCGGTTTTTGGTCACAAGGTGGGCACAATGGTTTCCCGCTTGAATCAAGACCATTCAGTATTCCCTGAGCAAAGTCAGGCTAGACCAAGATCTTACTGATCATCAGCACCAGAGTGTTAGGTCTAATGGCATCAGCATCCACGGGTTTCCCTTTGGGGTTGTTGCACATAAGACCGTTTCAGTTGTGGCTCAAAGCCAGAGGACTTAGGGCCAATCCTCAGGCAAATAAAGTGGCGCGCCATGTGGCTTCGTACACTAACTATGTGGTTCAGACCCCGGTTTTTGCCTTGGGTCCCACTCTAGGCGTACCTTGTCGTCGCAAGTTGCTAACGACGGACGCTTCCCTGACGGGCTGGGGTGCGGCCTTAAGTGGTCGTCCAGCCCAACGGGAATGGGAGGGTCATCAACTCAGTTGGCACATCAACTGCCTCGAGTTGACGGCTGTATTTCTGGCCCTGAAATACTTTCTCCCCCAATTGAGGGGCTGTCATGTCCTAGTGCGGGTGGACAGTACAGCTAAATATCTCATATATAATCACCAGGGGGGTCTGTGCTCACGCTATCAGAATAGCGAGACAGATTTTTCTCTGGGCTCAGAACAAGTTCCTGTCACTCGAGCAGTGTACATTCAAGGGCGGTTGAATGTGGGAGCAGATTTACTGTCCAGACAGAGTTACAGATGGGGGGGTGGAAACTCCACCCAGAAGTAGTCAAGCAGATCTGGATCAGATTTTACAGAGCTGACCACAGGGAGTGGACCTCTTCGCCTCTTCTCAGACAGCGCAATGTCCCTGCTTCTCTCTGTCACCCAGCCCCGCTGGGTCTGGATGTGATGGTTCATACATGGCCCAAAATGCGCCTGTATGCCCTCCTTCCAGTCGCTCTGCTCCTGGGAGTTCTAGCCGGGGTTCGCCAACAAGGGTCTTGCTTCTTATCGATAGCGCTGTGTTGGTCAAACAGGGTTTGGTTCTCGGAGATAGTCTCTCCTCAACGGCTCGCCTTGGGCGATTCCGGCGAGGAGGGACCTTCTGTCTCAGGCAGAGGGCACGATATTCCATTCCAGGCCCGACCTGTGGAACCTTCATGTTTGGCCCCTGAAGGGCACCAACTGAGGGACACGGGGCTTTCGCCTGCAGTTATTGAGACCATCCTAAGTGCTAGAGCTTCCTCCACTCGGAAAGTTTATGCTAATAAATGGGGTGTCTTTGAAAGGTGGTGTACGACACAATGTAGATTCAGTCAACTGCCAGGTAACTTCAGTTCTGGATTTTCTGCAAGAAAAGTTGTCATCAGGCACCTGTCCCTCCACTCTCAGGGTTCATGTGGCCGCTCTTTCGGCTTGCCACGCCTTGGTGGATGGGGTGCCGCTCGGGAGACATCCTCTACTCGCTCGCTTCATTCGTGGGGTAGGCGGTTGAGGCCACCTGTTAGAACCAAGATCCCTTCATGGGACTTAGCTTTAGTCCTCGAGGGTCTGGTTGAGACCCCCTTTGAAACATTAGCTTGCCCCTCCACTCTCAGGGTTTATGTGGCCGCTCTTTTGGCTTGCCATGCCCTGGTGGATGGGGTGCCGCTTGGGAGGCATCTTCTGCCTGCTCACTTTGTTGTGCCAGGCAGTTGTGGCCTCCATTAAGAGCCAAGATCCCTTCATGGGACTTAGTTTTAGCCCTCGAGGGTCTGGTTGAGACCCCCTTTGAACCTCTAGAATCAGCGTCTGACGAACTTCTGACTCTAAAGATGGTTTTTCTTATGGCTATAACTTCTCTGAAAAGAATTGGGGACATGCAGGCTCTGTCAATATCGCCATCCTGCTTAGACTTTGCCCCAGGTTTGGTGAAAGTGATTTTGCATCCCCTCCCTGACTACCTGCCTAAGGTTCCTTTGTCGACTGTACATCCTGTCACTCTTGAAACCTTCTGCCCTCTGCCGTTCACAACGCCGGGTCAGGAGAAACTTCATAGACTGTGTCCAGTCCATGCTCTTCAGGCCTACGTCCACCGCACTAGCCAGTGGCGTAAGTCAGAGCAACTGTTTGTTTGCCATGGGGGCCGTAACAGAGGTTCTGCCACCATCAAACAATGTCACATTGGGTCAGGGATGCTACTGCTCTTGCCTATGAGGCGCGCGGTCAAGCTTCGCCTATAGGATTAAGGGCTCACTAGACCAGGGGAGTCGCCTCTTCTACTGTGTTAGCAAGGGGTGCTCCCTTACAAAGTGTTTGTGATGCGGCAGGTTGGTCCTCTCCGCACACATTCATAAGACTTTATAGCTTGGATGCTCATGCCACTCCGGGCTCTCATGTCCTTGAGTCGATATCACAGGCTAATGCCGAGGCTTCTTGCGTTCTTGTGCACACCTACACAACCGTAAGGGGTCCAGGCACCATCAAGCACGGCGGCGTGGGTATTCTCGTTCCCATTTGCATAAACTTATGCAGCATTGAGTGTAGCTTTTGAAAGGGAACACTTGGGGTTACTTGACTGTAACCCTGTTCCCTGATAAAGCGGAACGAGATGCTGCATTGCTAGGCCGTGCTGATGATGCTTCAGGACTGGTCTTCAAACAAAGAAGATCTGGTTTGCTCCAGCTGAAGCTCATCTATTTATAGCCTCGTGCAGCAGGTGCGCCTATGACGTCACCAGCCGAGGCTATAAATACCTCCCGGGTCAATTTCATTGACGTGTTTTCACACTATTTTCACAGCTGGTTATGTCAAAGACATCCCCATTTGCATAAACTTATGCAGCATCTCGTTCCGCTTTATCAGGGAACAGGGTTACAGTCAAGTAACCCCAAGTGTTTTCTATGTGAATATATTGTATACTATAATTTATATCCTGTGATTAAAGCTGAATTTATCATCATTACTCCAGTCTTCAGTGTCACATGACCCTTCAGAAATCATTCTAACATGATAATTTGCTCAAGAAATATGAATGATTATTATTAACAGTTGTGCTGCTTCATATTTTTGTTGAAATCATGATACACTACCATTTAAAACTTTCGGGTTAGTATGATTTTTTAAAGAAATGTATACTTTTAATCACCAAGGATGCATTAAATTCACCAAAAGTGACAGAAAATACATTGATAATAATAAGAACCATTAGTATTACTTGACTATGATTACTGAGAATGACTGAAGGATTTCTGAAGGATCATGTGACACTAAAAACTGGAGTAATGATGCTGAAAGTCTAATAATATTTAACAATTTTTACTAGGGATGTGCGCAACGACTAATTTCATAAATATTTAAAAGGATATTTTGCAACTGACTAGTCTAAAGCAAAGCAGTTTCATAGTTTCATCCCTAGTTTTTACTATATTTTAATTAAATAAATGCATTAAACAAATCTGAATTACTCCAGACTTTTGCCCACTAGATTGCACAAAAACATTTCTGTGGTTTTCTGTTTGTGTAGCCCCCCCGTCTCTCGTGGAGTGGCCGGAAAGCGTGACCCGACCCAGGGCCGGTACCGCCCGCTTTGTGTGTGTGGCAGAGGGACTTCCCACCCCTCAGATCACATGGCTGAAGAACGGGGAACCCATTCACTCAAACGGACGCATCAAGATGTATAACAGGTACTGCATGTGTGCAATCATTGCATTCAGAACAACAATAAATGTGCCTGTTTTTATAATCGTTCCACACAACAGCTCTGAACTATATCATGTCTTGGACACTTTCTGACAGACAAGCTGCTGCCTTAAAATAAGTGCACACTACGTTTGTTTATATTTGACTTTGAGTTGAAGTGTACGTGTTGAGCTCTACCTGACGCCCAAACAGGCTTTAGGCCGCTGACGTTGCTTGAATTGGTTCGTTTGTCTGCTGGAAACTCTGTCCTGCTGAAATATTCATCAGCTGGTTTCTTCAGTGGAACAAGAGAGGGTTAATTATTCAGTGCTCTGCTAATGGTGTTTGAGCTGATTTTCTCTTTGATTTTCCTCTAATTTGTTTTCCTGTCTGTTATTGGATCCTGAAAGCAAAAAGGAGGGGGGGGGGGGGGATTTAGACTAGTGCTATTGACTAATTTCCACGTCAACATGTTAAACATGCATGTTAACATATGTGTCTAGTTTTATTCTCAGTTCTTGCATCTACAGGAATTAAAATTTACAGAAAAATGTTACGTAAAATTATATAATATTATGTATTTTAATATAATATAATTGTATTAATTTTCCTTAAATTATTATTTTAAATAAAATGTAAAAAAAATAAAAAATGTCCACCCAAATTCACATACAGTAATGAGATTTTTATGAATATAATGCAAAACAATTACCAGCCCTAATATAATATAGTATAATATTTTCCTCAAATTATTTTATTTAATAAAGAACATTAAGTATTTTCCCTCAAATTCACAATAATGAGGTAGTAAAATGTGCTTAATTTTTATGAAGATAATGCAAAACTTTAAGATTCTAATAGTATAGTATAATATAATATAATATTTTTCTTTAATTATTATATTAAATAAAGAAAATTAAGTACATTTTCCCCCAAATTCCCAGTAATGAGGTAGTAAAATGTGCTTAATTTTTATGAAGATAATGCAAAAATAAATTTATAAGCTCTATTAATAAGATTCTAATAATATAATGTAATGTTTTCCTTAAATTATTAATTTCCCCCCAAATTCACAATAACGAGTTAGTAAAATGTGCTTTATTTTTATGAAGATAATGCAAAAAATGTATAAGCTCTAATAAGATTCTAATAATATAATATAATGTAATATTTTCCTTAAATTATTATATTAAATAAAGAAAATTAAGTACATTTTCCCCCAAATTCACAGTAATGAGTTAGTAAAATGTGCTTAATTTTTATGAAGATAATGCAAAAAATTTATAATCTCTAATAATAAGATTCTAATAATATAATATAGGCCTAATATTAAAATGTTCCTTATCTTATTGTATTATATTTTTATTTTCTCATAATTAATGTAATATAATGTTTTTTTTTTTCAATATATTTTTTCCTATTTTATATCTTTAAAGGAGCTTAAATGAAAGGCAATGCAACAAATACTGCTAAATATTAAATATAACTTTTTATGCATTACAGTAATGTGAATTTGGGAGTAAAATGTGCTTAGTTTTTATGAAAATAATGCATCATTTTCTTTATGCGAAAGAAACATTTTGGGGTGGAATATTGCTGGGTTTTGTGAATGTCAACATCATAAGGCGCACAGTAAATGAACAAAGTTAATGGAAACAACTCTTGTTGTGTGTGTTCACAGTAAACTAGTGATAAACCAGATTATCCCGGAAGATGACGGCATATACCAGTGTGAGGCGGAGAATGAGCAGGGCTCAGTTCTGGCCATGGCTCGTCTGATTGTAGTGATGTCGGACAACCGGCCCAGCGCGCCCAGAAACGTCCGAGCGGACACCGTGTCCAGCTCCGCCATCTTGCTGGCCTGGGAGAGACCCATGTACAACTCAGACAAAGTCATCGCATACTCCGTGCACTACATGAAGGCAGAAGGTGAGAGTCTCAGATATAAACAGCGGGGAAATACTGCCTCTGGTCACATGCTCATTTCCATCTCAGCAAAATATATGCGTCTAGTTTTATTTTCAGTTCTTGCATTTACAAATATTCATGTTACTAAACAATTTTTTATGTTATGTTGTATAAACGTATAATGTAATATAATATTAATTTTCCTTAAATTATTATATTAGTTATATAATTCATTTTATACTTTTTTGAGTGTTTATGGATATAATGCTTCTAATTATATAATAATTAATATAATTGATATATTGATATATAATTGATATTGATATGAAATTATAAGATACCATACCATATAATATAATAATGGTATGATAAGATACGATATGATACGATACAATCAATACCATATAATATAATATAATTATGATACGATACGATAACATATAATATATTATAATTATGATATGATGCGATAAGATACGATACGATACCATATAATATAATTATGATGATATGATATTATAAGATACGATATGATACGATACCATATAATATAATTATGATAGGATATTATAAGATACGATATGATACGATACAATATAATATGATATGATACGATGCAATATGATACCATACCATATAATATAATTTAGGGCTGTCAAAAGATTAATCGCGATTAATCGCATCCAAAATAAAAGTTTGTGTTTACATAATATATGTGTGTGTACTCTGTTAATTATTATTTATATATAAATACACACACGTTCATGTATATATTTAAGAAATATTTGCATGTATATACTGTATATACATTTATATAATCTATAATATATATAAATATAAATGTTTTGTATATAAAAATAATATTTTTTCTTAAATATATACATGCTTGTGTGTGTATTTATATATAAATAATAATTAACAGAATACACACACATATATTATGTAAACACAAACTTTTATTTTGAATCCCATTAATCGCGATTAATCTTTTGACAGCCCTAATATAATTATGATATGATAAGATACCATGTAATATAATTATGAGGTGATATAAGATACGAATGATACGATACCATACCATATTATATTGTGTAATATAATTATGATATGATATGATACAATATAATATAATATAATTTTGATATACCATACCATATTATATAATATAATTATGATATGATATGATACAATATAATATAATATAATTATGATATGATACGATACGATACTATATAATATAATATTAATATTCCTTAAATTATTATATTAAATAAAAAAAATTAAGCACATTTTCCCAAACATGCAAATCCAGTAATGAGACTTTGATAAAAATAATAGTTTTTTATGGATATAATGCAAACAATTTTTTTTACAGATTATATTTTATTATATTCATGCTTTATTCTACTAAATATTATAATACATGATTAAAAACACTTTCAAACTCTCATAACTGTAATGTGTGCCGATGTTTTAGTTTTGTGTTTTGTAGTTTTCATTACTCTCTGTGGTGAGTCTCAGTAGATTCTCAATAATGTAATATAAATATTTAATTCAGCAGATTTGATATATTTCTTATATTTAAGCTGAAAGCAGTGCAATGTTTCGGAGCGAAAAGTGTTTAATTGTTTATAAAAGTAGGAGCCCAAATGAATTTTGTGTGAGAAATGCTCTCTCTCTCCGTTCATGACAGTAGTAAACGTTCACGTTTGGACAAAAACGCTTGCAATGCATTGACAGTCTTTTAGATTTTGAGAAAGACGTCCAAATAAAAGAGCTGTGGGGAGATAAGGAAGAGAAAACAATGAGATGTCCGACAGGAACTGTTCTGACGAGTGTGAAATCCTTATTAGGGATTTTGCCGGTTGCACTTGGACTTCCAGAATGCCAGGCTATTATTGGGAGAAGAATGGCTGTAGAGAAAGAGTACATGCTGCATCTGCTTTGGAGGGCAAAAAGCATCGGAAGTGATTTAAAGGGGTGCAAAAGAGGGCTAATTATCCCGAGTGTTGGAGTGTCTTAATCTAACCCTGAAGAGGCTTTAGGGGGTTTGTCTCTGTGCGTCAGAGTCAAAGTCTTCAGTGTGGCCATTCAGCGCCGGAACAAGGTCTTTTCTGTTGACTGTCGAGTATCTTGTTTATCGGGTCAGAAATGCAGTTGGGGACTCAATGCTTTAGAGTGTTTCTTTTATTTGAGCATCTTAATGTGGGCTCATTAAAGTGTTATCAGGTGCAGTGGACCTGTGGGAAAAGCAGCAGGTGGAATGTGCCTTTAGTTGCACTGATAAAGCGCTTTATTAAAGGCTGTGTTGATTGAGTTGACATTTTAAATCGGCCCTGGTTTTTCAATAGCCTCACAGATTTCATGCATTTACATTTATGAAGTGCATGGAGGAGCTGGCAACTTCTGGGTAGTTTAGTATCTGTGGATTTAATGCATAATGATATCTCAATCTTTTCTGGGATTTTATTGATGAGGGTAGTTGGAAGATATTTTGGCAGTGTGATTTATTGTGTTGGTACCTTGGCAGGTTTAGGACTGGTTATCAGTTTTGTTGATTTTTACCTTTTATGGGCATTTTTACATTTATATGCTGTTATCAATCAAATTAAATTAGTATCAACATAATTCATCTTTCTAGGAAACTGAGAATCTGAATCTGAAGTGGCATTTCGATCATTTACAGAGACTGTTTAATGAGCTCAGAGGGACATGAATGCATTTCACCTGCAGTTACTAATGCAGAAATAATGTTTTGATGTTTTAAACATAAAACGTTGAATATTGATGTTTTGAAATGATTTTCATAAATGAAAAGATTCTTAAAATGTGACATTAAAACCGCTAGTAGGTGGCAGCGAGTCACTGTTAATGAGGGAGTCATTGAGATTCAACCGATTCATTCAAACGACTGATTCATTCAGGAACGAAGCATTTGGCCCTGTCCCAAATTGCACCCTAAACCCTCACGGTCTTCCTCTGAGTCGCACTTTCACAATGTAATGTCTGAATGGCTGAATCCGAAATCGCCCCCTATACCCTCAAATAGGGCATTATTTGAGGGAACAGCCATTTGTAGTGGTGTCCGAAACCATAGTGGACGATATTGAGTGCACTCATTCAATCCCATAATGCACCACAATAACGATTGTACAGCCTATGTACACTCAACTGCTGTCTGAATTCACTCACTCATATTCATTCACTCCTTCAATTGAACTATATTAGTGGATTAACGTAGGGAATAGTGAATGAGGGTTTAGGGGACGATTTTGGATTCAGCCAATGAGTGAGTCATTGAATCATTCATTCAAACGATTCATTCAAAAGGCTGATTCATTCAGGAATGAAGCATTTAACTGTCTTTATGAGTGAGTCATTGAATAATTTATTCAAACGATTCATTCAGGAACGAAGCATTTGACTGTAGTAATGAGTGAATCATTAAATAAATTATTCAAACGATTCATTCAGCAACAAAGCATTTGACTGTTGTAATGAATGAGTCATTGAATTATTCATTCAGACAATTCATTCAAACGGCTGATTCATTCAGGAACAAAGCATTTGACTGTCGTAATGAGTGAGTCATTGAATCATTCATTGAAACGATTCATTCAAATGGCTGATTCATTCAGGAACGAAGCATTTGACTGTCGTAATGAGTGAGTCATTGAATCATTCATTCAAACAATTAATTCAAACGGCTGATTCATTCAGGAACTAAGCATTTGACTGTCTTTATGAGTGAGTCATTGAATAATTTATTCAAACGATTCATTCAGGAACGAATCATTTGACTGTCGTAATGAGTGAGTCATTAAATAAATTATTCAAACGATTCATTCAGCAATGAAGCATTTGACTGTCGTAATGAGTGAGTCATTGAATCATTCATTCAGACAATTCATTCAAACGGGTGATTCATTCAGGAATGAAGCATTTGACTATCGTAATGAGTGAGTCATTGAATCGTTCATTCAAACAATTCATTCAAACGGCTGATTCATTCATGAACAAAGCATTTGACTGTCTGAATGAGCGAGTCATTGAATCATACATTCAAACAATTCATTCAAATGGCTGATTCATTCAGGAACGAAGCATTTGACTGTGAGTGAGTCATTGAATCATTAATTCAACCGATTTGTTGATTCAGTAATGACACACCACCATGTGTTGCTCAGAGAGTCCTGTGGCTTTGTTTGGAACAATATTTGTGGTCGAAATGGAGCAAAAATAGGCAATATTGCGTCTAAAGTTTAAGTCACTTAATATTACCTTCCTGTTTTTTGAACTGTTGTATTAAAAATCTCATTTGTAATCAAAACGGCACTCCTCATGTGATATTGATTAACTATATAAATTATATAAATATAAAAGACATATCAAGATATTTTTGCTCCTTATTTTGAATATTGCATTCTAAATGCATTTTAATAGAGTAAATCACAGTGAAAGCACATCACACATCGTTAAAACAACAGCCACGATATTATCGTAGTCGATATATATCACACACCCCTATGCATTTATGCATGCATTTGGGATCGAGCACAGCTGAATGTGTCATGCTTTCCACAGATGTTGAAACATTCAGGCTTGCCGTGTCTCCACAGGTCTAAATAACGAAGAGTACCAGATTGTTATCGGTAACGATACCACCCGCTACATCATTGATGACCTGGAGGCCGGGCGGAACTACACCTTTTACATCGTGGCGTACATGCCCATGGGTGCCAGTCGCATGTCGGACCACGTCATTCAGCGCACGTTTGAGGACGGTGAGTACGGGATGAGGATCAGACATGCAAAACATGTGTTTGGCCTCTGAAGACCAAACCAAACCTGAACAAAAGCATGCTCGTGATTGGTTAATCTTCTTCAATGGCTTTCAAAGGTTTTGTCTTCCTCTCACACACACAGTTTTTTGCTGCTAATCCACTTTATTTAGTTGTTAGCTTGCCTTTAAAAACATGCAACACTCTTTATACTTTATATCAGTCCCTGCAGAAAAACGTGATTATGCGATCGCATGATTTAATGCATAATCAGCCAAAGTTCGCAAATTTATGTGGGGGCCGCATTTTTTCAAATACGCCGCACTTTCGCCGCGTAAATTGCCTATTTCCGCGTGGAAAATATGCGTGGCTTGCATGATTTCATAATCCCCGCATTTTCGTTGCAAAAAGTCATATATATTAGCAGAAAGTTTGTTTACTTCACACAAGAGCCGCCATTTCCCCCTGTTGCCATGGGAACGTTTTGAAGTGACGTAATTACCCGACGCGAAAAACAACGAAAAGCTGCAAACCCTGTGGTGAAACCATAGATATCTGTGAAACCATGATGAAGCGCGCAAATTCCCATTTGCCAACAAAAATAACAGCAAAAGACCAAAGCAAAGCAGTTTCCCGGTGTGTTGAACGATTTAAAAACACAGCCTCATGAAGCTTCGAAGCGTTATGAATCAGTGAGACGATTCAGCGGTTCAGAGCGTTATGAATCAGTGAGTTGATTCAGCGGTTCAGAGCGTTATGAATCAGTGAGTCGATTCAGTGGTTCAGAGCGTTATGAATCAGTGAGTCGATTCAGCGGTGTGGAGCATTATGAATCAGTGAGTCGATTCAGTGGTTCAGATCGTTA
>JARQWZ010000262.1:485000-490000 GCA_033150135.1 Gobio occitaniae | reverse complement strand
GTGTGTGTGTGTGATGGGTAGGTTTAGGGGCAGGGGCAGTGTTTGTGTGTGTGTGTGTGTGTGTGTGTGTGTGATGGGTAGGTTTAGGGGCAGGGGCAGTGTGTGTATGTGATGGGTAGGTTTAGGGGTAGGGGCAGTGTGTGTGTGTGTGTGTGTGTGTGTGTGTGTGTGTGTGTGATGGGTAGGTTTAGGGGTAGCGGCAGTGTGTGTGTGTGTGTGTGTGTGTGTGATGGGTAGGTTTAGGGGTAGGGGCAGTGTGTGTGTGTGTGTGTGTGTGTGTGTGTGTGTGTGTGTGATGGGTAGGTTTAGGGGTAGCGGCAGTGTGTGTGTGTGTGTGTGTGTGTGTGTGTGTGTGTGATGGGTAGGTTTAGGGGCAGTGTGTGTGTGTGTGATGGGTAGGTTTAGGGGTAGGGGCAGTGTGTGTGTGTGTGTGTGTGTGTGTGTGTGATGGGTAGGTTAAGGGGTAGGGGCAGTGTGTGTGTGTGTGTGTGTGTGTGTGTGTGTGTGTGTGTGTGTGTGTGTGTGTGTGTGTGTGTGATGGGTAGGTTTAGTGGCAGAGGCAGTGTAAGGGGATAGAAAATACGGTTTGTACGGTATAAAAACCGTAACGCCTATGGAATGTTCTCACATTTCACAAAAAAAACCCTGTGTGTGTGTGTGTGTGTGTGTGTGTGTGTGTGTGTGTGTGTGTGTGTGTGTGTGTGTGTGTGTGTGTGTGTGTGTGTGTGAATGAGTGTGTGTATTTTTGAGTAAATATTTATTAGTAAATATTTTCTGATTTCTCCATACTTCTCAGAACAATGCTGATGCTCTGTTTATTAGCAGTTCCTGCTGCTGATCATCTCGTGTCATGTGATTAAACTGCTCAAACTGTGGCGGCCCCTGCTGGGACAGAGCGGTATCGCAGGGGGCGTGGCCTAGGAGAAATCAATCAAATCAAATAAATTCTGTTCTGATTTTTTTCTCATAATGTAAGTTTGAAATGTATCAAAACTATTGTCTTTTTGTATTTTATCGAGGTAAGATGTCCTGTTTATTTCTAAGCTTTTGCTGATTTTTTGCTGAAGTTTGGGAATAGATGATTCCTCAGATCATGTTGAGGGAAGGTGTGCTGTAATATTGGCTCATGCTGTCCTGCATGTGTGCTGCTCCCCGGCCCTCTCAACAGGATTTGACTTGCACAGATTCCGTGTCAAAGGTCAGGCTCATTGTGTGGTTAATATCTCCAGGCTATTGTGCGGCAGAGATGCTGTTGTCCAGGGTGGTTTTGGGGTTTAATGTTTGAGGAGTCTCATGTTTCTGTGGAGTATGAGCTGCTTTCCCAAACCCAGCCTCAGTATTTTGGTCCCTCCGGGATTCAAGACCTGGAGATAAACATGCAATTGTTTAATGACTGCAAAGCTGATTTCTTAGTGGAAATGAACTCAAAAATTGAGATTCATAATTGATAATTAAACTTTTTTTTAAGCATATCTGACCTGCTTATATTAGTTGCATTTTTCATTTCTTTTATACAGTTTCTTTATATATATATATATAGAGAGAGAGAGAGAGAGAGAGAATATTGTATAATATGTTAATATGTTATATTTATATATATATATATATATATATATATATATATATATATATATATATATATATATATATATATATATATATATATATATATATATATATATATATATAGGATGACAAAAGAGTATATATATATATATATATATAATATGTGAAAATAAATATATAAATTGTTGTATAATATTCTTTATATGTTTTTTATTTATATATATAAAGACTATTATACAATATATTTTATTTATATATTTTGTAAGTATGTACGTGTTTTTTTACAGAGAGAGAGAGAGAATACTGTATAATGTTTTTATATTATGTATATACATAACATGAATAAAAGAATGTATATATATATATATATAAAGAGTTTACAATATATTTTATTTTTGTATTTATTTACTTATTATATTATACATATAATATATATATATATATATATATATATATATGTATAGAGAGAGAGAGAGATAATATTGTAAAAATATGTTAATAAATAAATAAAATATATTGCATAGTCTTTATATATATATATTTATTTATTTATATATATATATATATATATATATATATATATATATATAAAATATATATAAAGAGAATTATACAACAATTTATATATTTATTTTCACATATTTTATATATATATAGGATGACAAAAGAGTATATAAAATATGTGAAAATAAATATATAAATTGTTGTATAATTCTCTTTATATATATATATAAAGACTATACAATATATTTTATTTATTTATTTATTTACATATTATATTATATATTTATAAATCTTATATATATTTACACATATTACACACACATATATATGTGAAAAATGCTGTATAATATTCTTTATATATTTTGTTTTAATATGTTATTTTATATATGTTTTTACACGCACATGTATGTACATGTGTTTTATTTATTATTTTCACTTTATTCGTTTATTTGCTCTGAGTCTTGCTCTTGTTTGTGGACTCCCGCACGTCTTGCTTTCCGTAAGATTGTAAGTGTTTTTTGTGTGTCATTCCTCCCATCCAAATAGTTTCTTTATCTCCCTCTGAATGTTGATGGCCTGAAGAAAGAGGCCTGGCTTGTGTGCCTGACCTCTGACCCCAGATTCCTGAGGAGTTTTATCTGTGTGTGAACCTTGACCTCTCACTGGCTCCACGGAGCCTCTTCAGAGTTGTGGGTCTCAATGACACACACTCATTACCTAACCGTCCAATCACGGCAGGGCTGCTGTATTTGGCTCCGCCCCCTTAAGCCCTGCTCTAAAGATTCGTATCTCAGTCCCAGTGATGTGACTGATAGAGATCCATTCACCACAACACTCCAGTCTCTCCAGCTTTAAAGACACATCATCTAATGCTGTCTCAGATCCATATCTAGGCCTTTAGCCCTTAATCTGATCCGAGTTTATCAGTGATCATTGTTTTCTCTCTTTAATTGGCCAGCTGACATGACACAACTAATCTGCATTTTTCTTGATTGATGATTATGAATTCAGTTTTCCTGACCTCACATTAATTAAAGGACTAGTTTTCATGAATTAAAATAAAGCTACAATAAAAATATAAGTATTAGATGAAAAATGTCACTTAAAACGAACTGAAATAAAGCTACAATAATATAAATAAATAATAAATGTAAAACATAAATAAATATCAATATTAGATGAAATATTTAACTTAAAAAACATAACAAATAAACCCAAGCTCTAATATTACTAAAATAAACTGAAATAAAAAATAATTATATATATATATATAAAGAAACAAAAAAATGATAAACATAACAAACCTAATAAAGTGTAAACTAAAATTATACTGAAAATAAAAAATAAAAGCTATTTCAAAACATTAATAAATAATAATAATATTAACTGAAATAAAAAATAATTTAATAATTTAATTAATTAATTAATTTATATATATATAACCTACTAAAACTTAAACTAAAATTATACTGAAAATATACATTTCAAAATATGAATAAATAATAATAATATAAACTGAAATTAAAATAATTAAATTATAAATATATAGAGAGAGAGAGAAAGAAAGAAAGAACTAATAGAATAGATAAAAATAAATAAAAAATAATTACAATGAAATATAGATATATATGAAATAATAACATAAATATATCTCAATCTATATCTTCATCTATATATAGCTATTTCAAAATATTAATAAACACTATAATAGTTTATTTATAACACTAATGATTTTTGTCACTACAGGACAGTTTATATGAATTGCACAAAAGCGAAACAATTCAATAATAGTGAAAAACTTCACAGAATCACTCATATTCACTATTCATGTACTCTATTACTGTAAATGTGCGTTTGAACCGTGTCATGTTGTTGGTTTAGTTGTAATCCCTGAGGATATGAAGCTCAGAACAGGATCCGTCGTGTCAGTATTGGAGAGTTGTGTTGTGTAGCGCCACCATGTGACCAAAGGCAAAACTACAGGACAGTGTGGAAACTGCAGCATGCCACACTTAAAGCATTAATTATATATAAACATAAATACAATCAAAATAGAAAATAATATATGCTAGTTTTGTGCATATTGTGAGTCTGATAAAGCAAAATTATGCGTTGCTGAGTAAGTTTTTAAGCATATACATACACACATACATACACACAGACACACTTATACACATACTCTCAAACTCACTCTCACACTCACTCACACACACATTCACACACTTTTACACATACACTTACACTCTCACACTCACTTATACGCATAAACTCTCACACATTCTCAAACACACACACACACACACACACACTCACACACAGTTATACACATACACTCACACTCTCACACACTCTCAAACACTCTCGCAAACACACACACACACACACACACACACACGTTTGTTTTTGTGAAATGTGAGGACGTTCCATAGGCGTAATGGTTTTTATACCGTACAAACCGTATTTTCTATCCCCTTACACTGCCCCTGCCCCTAAACCTACCCATCACACACACACACACATACACACACACACACACACACACACACACACACACACACACACACACACACACACACACACACACACACACACACACACACACACACACACACACACACTGCCCTTACCCCTAAACCTACCCATCACACACACACACACACACACACACTGCCCCTGCCCCTAAACCTACCCATCACACACACACACACACTGCCCCTGCCCCTAAACCTACCCATCACACACACACACACACACACACACACACACACACACACACACACTGCCCCTGCCCCTAAACCTACCCCTCACAGGAGACTGTGCAGTTCACTTTCTGTGAAAAAAACCTCATTCTGTGATTTATAAGCATTTTTAAAAGTGAGGACATGGGGAACGTCCTCATATTTCACCCTCTTTTTGTAATACCCATGTCA